>BQNB010015336.1:30307-73448 GCA_026074375.1 Tanacetum coccineum | reverse complement strand
TGTGAACAAGCAGTTCAAGGACAAAACATTGAAAATAAATCTATAAGTTCAGGGACTACTAATGCAATAAATAATACTCACCTATTGACAGGGTATAACTTTCATTTGAGCACGATTGGAGTATAATACAATTGACATAAACACTAACACACACAAATTAAACAAAAACCATCACCTGTTCGTGTAACACACAAAAACAAAATACCTTAATTCTAAACAAAATACCCAATAACCGTATAAACCTTAATTCTAAACAAAATACCCAATAACCGTATAAACCTTAATTCTAAACAAAATACCCAATAACCAAATGGATGCAAGTGGTAGTAGTGGAAGCAACTCTCCTGTCTGGCTAATTGTTGGTATACCCATGTTTAATTGTCTTTTTTATGCATTGTTCTTTTCAGATGGTGTATTATTGATTTTAGTTTTGTTAATCTTAATAGATAACAACGGAACCGTGGATATTAACGGCACGATGGATAACCTAAAAGAGAGGATAGCGAATCTAGAAATAGTGTTTGTCTACGGTAAAAATAAGAAGATGCTTGAAAGACAGGAAAACAAACCGAACAAAGGTAACATTTAATCTGATGTATCTTGTGGAATTAATAGCTTGATTTATTGATGATGTACTAGTAATCGTTCCGTTATCGACCCCAAAATTAGACCTTTAGTTAACACGTCTCGAGTAACTCTAGTTAGAAATAGTTTGCTAACCAAACATTTTTGTTTTCAGTAACACCTTCTTCTGATGGTACAGCCGATGAGGACATTGCAGAATTAGATGTTGCATCTAAATCAAAAAGTTCCACCTCCAAGCCAAAAATTGTTACAACTCATAAAGTTGTAACCCAAAAGGTTCAAGCAAAAGCATTTCCTGTTAAAAGCCCTGTTCCAATAAGGAATTGCATACTAGGCCTTCCAGCAGCGCATACATAGGCTTGTATTGGTAACAAAACCTTTGGAACAAGAAAACAAAAAGATGCAATAGTTGCAGGTCAAGACAAAAAGGGAAAAAAGAAGGTTTGAACAAGAGGGATTGTTGTTTCAAGTTAACAATAGACACTTTAAAAGTGGACATGTTTTTTGTGTTTAGCCGTGGTGATTTACCCAACAATGAATTTGTTACCTTTAATGTTTGTTTGATCATACATTGGATGGTTGTTGATCAAAAATTTATGTTTAATCATCAAATATTTTGCTTATGCATCTTATGTCCTTTTAAATAATGTTGCTTGTGGCTTATGTCGCTTGAAGTGTTGTGCTACTATGTTTTGATAAGTTTGACTTTTACAAGTCAAATTTGAGTGGTGTCCGTAATATAAGTCAATCTATCCAAAGGTAGTTAAGGGTGTGTTTCATTTTAATGGACCAGTGGTGAGAGTTTAAACTGTCCAAAGATAGTTAAGGGTATGTTTGGTAATTGCCAAAAAATACTTATATTCCAAATTCCGTCCCTGCGCCGTATTCCCTATTTAATGAAGCATGTGTCAGACTGGTGTGTTCCCAAAGTGATTTAACAAACTATTTGTATCCCATTTTAATAATTTCGGCAACAACTTGAAAAATCACAACATAACGAGGATGATGACGCAAACTCGCGTCACTCGTGGTCGAGAAAAGTGTGCACAACCACATCTATTCTTTATAAATGACTACCTTCTCACTGAAATATTAATCTGATTATCTATTCTCTGTATTCATCTCTTTACAACCGTATCAAAACAATGGCTTCAAATTCTAACTTCCCCTGATTTCACCGACAAACGCAGGAAAATCCCTAACCTTGATCCTCCTGTTGGTATTTTTGCTAATCACCTTAGATCTTTATTACACTGTGATTTTGTGTCGTTAGATTCGAGACTTAACTCAAAAAAATCCACTATGTATCACTCCTTTGGTTCCGATGAAGAAGGTGATCATGTTAGGATATTGCAGTCTTTCAATGGTTTGCTTCTGTATACTGGTTCGGAATGGCCCTATTTTTATTAGGTCTATAATCCATCCACAAATTTATTTAATAGGCTTCCATAAGAAAATTACTACTTGCGTGATGATTCAGGTTTTTTCAGCTGTGGTGTATTTAGATTGGCCTTTGATCCTAGAAAATCAATTCACTACAAAGTGGTGTTGGCTGAACGCCCATTTGGTGACACGTGGATTCATATTTACTCTTCAGAGACTAGGAATTGGAGCTTCTGCAGAGACTGATTTAGCTACTTTAGTTTTGATCATTTTGAAAGTGCAATCTATTGGAATGACGCCTTCCATTGGCTAGAGGGGTTGAATAGAGAGCTTAAGCATTGCAAATTAAATATTGAAGACAATGACCATCCAATTATGACAACCTTGGATATTTCTCATGGGTTGCATAGGGGAAGGAACTTCTTAGAGTCTTTTGGCGGCCATAGTAATGATTCAATGTTACTGCTCATGGAAATACCTCATATGTTGCATCTTGAAGGGAAAATTTTCGAATCATGTGGGTGTCTGCTTCTTGTATGCAGAGATGATATTAGCTCTAACAATTTTACTATCTACGAGATAATGAAAGGGTCTTCTGTGTGGTCGATTAGGTGCCTTGTTATTATTGAGAAATTTATGCATCCACTTCCTAAAGGATGGTCAATTTGGACTAGTGTTTGGAGTATTTGTTTTGGAGAATCCGGAAAGGTTGTAAAATACCACCTAATATCAAAAACTACTACTGAGATCTTTGATATTGGATCTAATCAAATGGATGATGATGATGATGATGCGGTTGAGTTCATTCCACCTTTTGAAGTTGATCCTAACATTTATGAGTTCATTTCGTCTCTTGCATGCGTCTAATTATCAGTGTTTTTAAAATGGTTGTTAGAATTTGATGTTAAAATTTGGCCATTGGGTATTTCGGGTCTGTCGAATGCCCAGTTAAAGTTTGTTATATTTTGATTGTTGGAGTAATATGTATTGTTAAGTTTTATATTTACATGTCAATCACTTTGGTATGGTATATTACGTGCAACTAAATTTCAGACTCGAGTTTTATGACTTGTTTGGGTAGAAAACGGAAAAATGGCAAATGGGAAAAAAAAATTAGACATGAGGGACAAAACGCGCGAACGCAAAAAGACAAAAAAAGGAATAGTAAACGTTACTATAGTAAACTAAGGGTCAGGGACCAAACGTGCAACCAAGAATAATAGTGAAAAGACGAGTGTGCTCTTCAACAGAAGGGCGACGTGTCAAGGATAATAACGGAGATAACCGTCGTTACCGATAACGGAGCTCCAGGAACCAAACGGGTAACTATAGTGTCGAATAGGGACCCCGTATGAGAGTCCCCGTAATTTGGGGACCAAACAGGGTGGATTTTAGGGACCAACGGTGTAATTTACCCTTTTTTATATATTCAGAGATAACCTTAGATACTCATTTTGTAAAAGAAAAAAAAATAAAAACATTAACTAAAAGATATTTTCACTATTTTTTAAATATTGCGTATCTCAAAATGGTAAAACGTTAATATACATAAATTACATCATCGTGACGACTATTTAGTTATATTTCAATAGATGGACACTTTCATACATACCTTTTTTGGTATTTTTTGTTTTTTTCCACTACATGGTTTTGCTTGACGTATCCCATGTGATAACACTAATATATAAGTCGAACAATCAACATGATGTTGTAAAATAGGCAACAAAAATTAAAGAGAACTTTAAATGATTCATGTAGCTTTTGTTTTGATGAAGTATACAAATATGAAATGAAATTCGTAACAACACTCTCTCTCACACACATTACGCCATACTCACGTCGAATTATGACGTCATCGACGTCATTATGGAAGAGATTAACCGCCAGAAATGTTCTCACCGACGCAATTCCACATCCCATTAACGGAGTTCACCTGCCGGTGGCGATTAGTTCGGATTTCATTCGTCGACATAATGCGGTCACCGTCGTAGCTCCGTCGCAGGAGCTGATGTTATTCCATCGGTTTTTTGGAGTTTACAGTAATGGAATGAGTGTGGATGACGATAATCTTTGTGGTTATGCTTGTGAAGTTTTATAGGTGTCATTGGGAGTAAATCCCTTTCGAGCTCGAAGGGGAGGCCTTCGAGCCGAATCGGAGGGTACGTCATCAAGCAACAATTAGAAATTGTTGCTAAATTCTTATTTAATAGTGAATGTAATTCTTTACGAGTGGGGTGATCGTGAAACTGGAGAAGTTAATCGTTGGTTAAATAACGCCACCATAACGGGTTATAATGAAAAGTTTAAGAATTTGTTCGTGAGAACGAGACTGAGCGGGGTCCAAATCAGCTACGAGAAGTTGATTGAGGCGGTCTTTAATGTCTAAATAATCCTACTAATGTCGATGTGTGGAGAGAGTCTTTCGGTTTGTTTGCGGTAGTCTTTTCAGAAGGCGCACGCTTCATATGGATCGGTGATTTCTTGTCCCGATTGTACCCGAAGGCCCCGTAATTGAGATAAAAACACACAAGGAATGCTAGTTAACATTTTTAATGATAAACTGGAGCGACATTTTTGAGTGTGCGCGAAAAGAGAGTGAAAAACCAATCACAACGGCCCCTAAAACTTTAGTAAGCGCAAAGAAATGCAATTACAAAAACTCTGGTTGCGGTTAATCGTCTTGCTGTGTGTCCAATTATGGTATGCACTTTCCATTCATGTGGTTTTTAATTTTTATGCTTAAGAGTGTGTGAGTTGGACCAGATTGAGATTGTGGTGGTTTTCGAATAAGTATCGTTCGGTTTATGTTTTTTTTTGTATTCCTAGTTATGTATTTAAGTAATTTCTTTGTATATGTTTTTATTGGGTCCACTTCATTTAATCGTCTTGTTGATTAAGTGGATGCCTTGTTTTTGTAATTTGGTTGCGGTTTTTGGCTTAGTAATATTTTGCCTTTCAAAAAAAATGCAAGAAGATTCCTGAATTAGCCAATTGGTGTTAGTTGCTATTTCGACATGTGTTAATTTTAGAATGCAATGAAATTGTTTAGTCGTTGCTAAATTAGCAACAAATATTTATGGTCATTTGTAGAAATACCAACTAATTTTTTTGTTGTTAAAAAAATTGTAACTTTGTTAACAATTTCCTTGCTAAAATTAGATGCTAAATGCACAATTTAGCAACGATTTTTAGTTGTTGCTAATGGTATTTTTTTTCTAGTAGTGAACAATGAAATTTGGATATCCGAATTTTGCGATGACGGTTTTATGTTATACCCATTATTTTAGCTAAGTTTTTTCATTTCAGATGTCGAAAATTTCAAATAATAGTTTTGTATATACGAATACAAATATCCTAATATCTATAGTTTTTAGAAAACTTTTATATGAGTACCAAACCTAACATTTCATAAATCCCAACTATTTGATAAATTATGATCAATTTTTCGGATATCCTTATCGTCTTCTTCATCACTTACTTTCACACCGTCACAAACATCATTACACTCAACACCGCCACTAGCGGTAATACCGGCATTCATTCCATTAACATGACTATAAACTACTTTAGCATTATTATCATATCTCACAAGTAGGGTCGTTTGGTGAAATTTGATTGCCATGCGTCAGATTGTTAAAATGGGTTTTTAGCATCATAATTAAAGTATGTGTAAAAATAGTGAACTATAATTAGATTATGCTTTTGTTTTTATATTGATCAAATGACATATCTAACTTTCTTTAAGTTTATAGAAATGTTATATAACTTTCATTATGACTGTTGAATTTTTAAAAGATTCTAGGATGATTTAAAAGTTCTAAATACTTTTTTATAAGATAAGATGTCATGTAAGACATTCTTAAAAAATATCAACTGATAACATTTGTTTTTTTAAAATAATCTACTAAAATCGCTCAAATACATTCAAATGGTGAATAATATCGCTAACTTTTAAATGGAGTTAGACTAAAATATCGTTGTCTTATTTCCCCTTTGCATTCGTAATCGTTTAATTAATGTCGGTTTGAATTAATGTGTGTGAGTTTTGAATGAATGTAGGTTTGAACAAATGAAAAAACAAGTTGGTTTTAAATTAATGTGAATTTGAAGAAATGAATTAATGTAGGTTTGAATTAAAATGAAGAAATAATGAAAAAAAGCACGTAAATTATGTAGGTTTGATTTAAATGTGTGTGAGGTTTGAATTAACGTGAATTAAATGTGAATAATTTGACTTTAAATTCTTTCTATGTTTTTTTAAAGGTGAATTATATTAATAAAATATATCAAAAATACATCAAAACAACTCAAGGAATAGACATGTTTAGGGTGTTAACGAGTCGAGCTTTTAACGAGCTACTCGAGTTCGAGCTCGATTAACTTAACTCAATAAAGTTCATATAATGACTTAATTTACATTTTGTACATTTTATGCTCAATTGTGTTATTAATACTTGTTTTGTATTTTTTACAACCTCCTTTTCTCTCTTCTCCTCCTCCTCTTTGACTCTTCAACACGGTTTTTTATCAGTTTATATTTCATATTTTTTTGTCAATTTAATGATTTTTACTTATTAAACTTTATATTTTTTTGTTTACACTTTTCGTTTTACGATTTTATAATATAAAACAATTATAAAATGGAGCAAAATAATAAACTAAAAAAACATAAAAAGGTATGACCTATATTGTACGGGTCAGAGTGTTGGCCGGTAACGAAGGTTCAAACAAATAGGATGGAGGTCATAGAAATGAGGATGCTAAGGTGGACTTGTGATAAGACTATTTTAGACATGATCCCAAATTGAGTTTTTCGAACAAATCTCCAAGTCGTGACTATCGTCAACAAGATGATAGAAGGAAGATTGAGATGGTTTGGGCATGTCAAGAGGAGACCACAATCTGCACCTGTTAGGTGAGTGGATGCTATTAACATCGATTGTGCGAGGAGAATGGGTAGACCTAAGCTTAGGCGGGATGATAGACTAAAGACCAACCTGGAGGAGTTGTTGTTGTCTGAGGACATGGCCTATGATAGGAACTCATGGAGAACTATGATTATGGTAGACGAGGAGCGTGCATAGGTGTCGCTTTTGCTTTCCCATGTGCTTGGCTTTTTTTTCTTTTACGCGTAGCCACATCTTGCCTTCTAGGAGTTTCTTGCCTGTAGGTTTTCTTGTTTTTCCTGCTTTTCGGCCTTTTGTCCCTTTTGCTTGGCTTCTTCCTCTGTTTTTGTATCTTTCTTCTCTCGTAGGTGCTTTGGTTGACGTGCTTGTTTGTGCGTGTATGTGCTTGTTTGTGCTTTATGTGCGGTTTGTGTTTTTATATGCTTTTGTTCTGGCATGTGTTCTTCGTTATGCTCTTCGGCTGATTTGCTTTTATCGGCTTGTTTTGCCCTTTCCCACTATATGTGCCTAATTGTTTTTGCTCTTTTTGTGCCCGCAGTGCTTTTCTCTGTTTTGTTCAGCTTTTCTCTCTACATGTGGCTCTGTTGGCTCTTTTGCTTGTCTTTTTTTTTTCTCTTATGCGTTTTAGATGCGCGTATATGCTTGTCGCGCCCTATCTTCTTTCATGTGCCTCCTTGTATTTTGCCCTTATGTGCATGTAGTGCTTTTGCACCTTTGTCGGTATGCGCTTTTGTATATGCCTGCTTGTATGGTGCTTGACTTTTAGGCTTGTTTGTGTTGTTATATGCTTCCGTTTTCGTTCTCTCGCTTGTAGTATGCTACGATGCTTTTTCTGTTGCTGAAGTTCTTCTACCTTCAAGTAGGGACATGATTGTCTCTATCCTACCTCTTTCTTACATCTCTTTTCCGAGATTGGGTAACGTTGTTGTTGTAATAACCGTAGTCATTTATAAAGTATAATCACAATTTTATATGTTAAAAGAAAAAAAAATGTTAAATGTGTGGTTGACTATTTGCCGATCATGTGGTAAGTTGTAATCCTAAAAAAAAAATGGCACGTCTTTCAACACAATGCCCACCGCCACCTTATTTTATGGCTGTCTTTTTCCTACTCGATCGTCATTTATTTCTTATTTTTTATTTCGAATAGCGATACATGTCATATATATATGAAAATTTAGATATTTTTAATCGGATGAAAAAATATATGCCATTTTTATTTCGAATCTTGCATATGTAACCAAAATAATCGTCATTGATATTTGTTAAGCTGTCAAAATACCTAAATACCAACTTACAACCTTTGGTCCGAATGCGCGGTGTCGTATTGTCATAGAGGTCGTGTTATGGGCAAAAAGTTTAGTCACCTCATCACTTTTTATCATAACATCAAAATCACCAGACGAGCCGACCTTTGGTGTGGGAACCAACGTCATGGCGCTGGCTCTTCGACGACACCAAGCCATAGCAACACACACACACCTTACACTGTAAAGAAATTCATTTCCAATGAAAAATGCGTGCGTGGATTTGACCGGGGTTTCTCGTGGGGTTAAGTAGTCAGGGTTTTACAGTGGGTCATGCTGCTTTGAAAGCCGTCTCGTGCAAAGTGACAAAACACGAAAAAACATGCATTGAAAATCAACACGTGTTTATTCATTTTAGGTTTGATACCTTTGGTTTCCTTGCACCTGAGGCGGTGAAGCTACTCAGCCGAGTTCAACGGGTTATCCACAACAATGTTATGACACCTAAATCCACGGATGTGATTTTTAAACGTATTGGCTTTGCAATTCAAAAAGGGCTTGCGGCGCAGCTTGTTGCTCGTTTGCCTTCCACCATTATGTAAATCCTATTTTTAATAATAAATTTTAAAAAATGATTTAAGAACAATATTTCATGAAAAATATGGCTAGTAGTTTTAAAGTTAGAAGACTATCCTACAAGCCCAATCTTTGAAGGTCGAATTACACTCTCAAGCATACAGCCCATTAATCAAGTTTTAAGCACATTATTCCTGTACACACCCATGACTAGAGGTGAACATTTCAGGTTTTTTTTAAAACCGGTTTGGTTTTTTTAACCGAACTGGTTTTAGTCAACCAGTCAAAGAACCGGTTCGGTTATAAACCGGTTTTTTCATATGAAAAATTCAAAATCGGTTCGGTTAGTCAACCGGTTTAACCGGTTTTTATGCAACCGGTTCGGTTAAAAACCGGTTTACAACCCGGGTCGGTCGATTTTTTTTAAACCGGTTACAAACCGCCGGTTCAGTTTGAAAGAAACCGGTTTCAAAAAAACCGGTTTCGGTTTTTTTTCCCGGTTCTGTTCATGAACCGGTTTTTCTGTACACCTCTACAAGGAACCATCTAGATTTGGGCTTTAA
Organism: Tanacetum coccineum; assembly: GCA_026074375.1. Classification (NCBI taxonomy): domain Eukaryota; kingdom Viridiplantae; phylum Streptophyta; class Magnoliopsida; order Asterales; family Asteraceae; genus Tanacetum; species Tanacetum coccineum. The sequence continues at coordinate 64,187 of BQNB010015336.1, read as the reverse complement.
CCCAATACAATTATAAACAATACTAATAAGACTAATACGGCTAACACATATTTCATGCGAGAACATTTTTTTTAATGGCAAATTTTATTACTAACAATGTTTAAAAAAAATTTATTACTAACAAGACGCTAGGAGAAAAAAGCAAAGGATTAGTCCTCGCGAAAAGTTAAACGAGACTTGTTAGAAAAGGGGCAAAAGTAGAGGTGGAAATGAGCCAAGTCGCTCGTGAAAAGCTTAGGACCGGATCGGTAAAAAGCTCGAACGAATTGGGCCTAAACGAGCTCCTAAATCAATTCAGATGGCTTTTTGCTCGTGTGGTCGCCAAGCTGTTATCAAGACTTCGTGGAGTGATGGTCATCCAGGTCGAAGATTCTATGGTTGCATCAAACAGGGACCATGTTGTAGGTGGATTGGTTGGGTTGATCCACCAATGTGTCCTCGTTCTATTCAAATCATTCCTGGATTGCTTAGGGCTAGAAACAGGCATGAAGCTTCTATTCAAGAATTGACAAAATGAAGTTGCAAGTTTAAAGTACTTTTTTTGAAAGATTAGTTTGTTAGTGGTATTGTTCTGTATAATATGTTTATAACTTGGCTAAGTAATCAATGTTAAAGGTCATATGTTGAACTCACAAAGTATGATGGTTTTTGGGTGAATGAAGAAATATTATTAGCCATCTTATGTTACACTTGTTTGTTACTATGTTGTGGAAATCGTTTGGGTGAAAAGCACTGTATATACCATGTTAAACAAAATACAGCACATCGTCACTAATCCATATACTATTAAAAGACATCGGCAACATGGTATAAAGGTAATTGGTGTTTAATGTGAATGTGGTTGAGTTTGAACAGTCGAGTAAATGAAGGGAATTGCATGTAGTATTATTAACTTACGACTTCAATTTACTTATGTGTAAATTCCCAACCACTTAGTTTTCTTGTTATACAACCCACACTTTGACACCACAATACATAACACTGTAGCCTTACAAACCCTACAAACAGTCTGTATTCCTCCTTCAACATCACAGAAAGTGGAAGTAATTGATTAAGTGACTCAATGATTCTGGTCATTATTGAAAAAGGGCAATGAGGGATCTTCAAGCCCTCATTCCTCCCTTTGGGTCGCCAAAAGACCTATGCCTGAGGTTGTTATGCTCGTGTTTGCTGAAATGTTTAGGACTAGGACTGTTCCAAAAAATGTGATAGATTGGTATGGCTATGTTGATACTTGGCTCCCAGAAGAAGGTGGAGTTGATGAGTTTCCTGCACTACCCCCATGTTCCAAAAAATGTCAAAAGATTGTCAAAAGCCCTACCCCCATTTTCAATGCTGTCCTTGGACTTCCTAGCAAGACTACATGGGCTACCATGGTGAAAAAAATGGGTATAAGGGGTGCTGGTAACACAGGAAAGGGGAAGGAGAAGGTTTGATGGATGAAGTTTGTTGATGGATGAAGTTTGTTGATGGATGAAGTTTCTGGATGGTTTTTAACTTTTCTGTCATGTATTATTAAGTATTAGTATTAACTTGATCTTATAATTGACCACATGTTGATGTAGTGGTCAATAAATTTTGAGAATGAAATGAAGTCATCAGTATTAACATTACACTTCTACCAGCAGTACTAACTTAACTTAGTACTGCTTCCTTAGTAATTACACTAGCAGTACTAATACTTAGTACTGCTCATTAGTTCTGCATTTTTTGTCATGGTTGAAAACATTTTAGCTCATCATTACCTAAAATGGTTTTAATGACACAAAATCACCAACAATGTAAAAACACTGTAAACAAAGAAGCACAAATTGAATATGCATTTGACTATAAAAGACATACCCATACAAAAACATACCATAGAAATGTCCAATTAAACAATACTGAACTAGTCTGAAACATAAATACAAGTTCAAAAGATAACTAGTTGGACATAGCACACTGTTTCCTTTGTATGCCTGATTCAATCTTTGCAGGTGCAGTATGAGGGGTGCAGTTCATCAGATGGCCTTTTCCGTAACCTGCATCAGATGGCTTCTTTGCTGGTGCATTTGAGTGTATTTGAGATGTACCTGTTGTATGGATCTTTTGGCCTTTTCAAGACCAGAAATGGTGTCCCAAGATTTCCCATTTCATACATGTCACATTTTATAAGTCTAGACACTTCCATCCTTCACCATTTCAACTTTTCTTCCTTTAATTTTTCTCCCTATTTTTCCTTGGCCTACCAACTGGAGTGTTATGTTTTGTGGGGTTAGGTTTGTAGGATTTGAGATTTTTCCACAATGACCCTACCCATTTCAAACAACCTATAGTGGTAAATTTGTATGTTTTATGCCAGTACTAACCAATAACACTTATCAACCATTCTTCTAGGTTTGCCCACTTGCACTCCATTAAGTGACATAGTGTATTTGCTGCTATAGGAGCATTTGAACAAGAATGCTGTAATTCCCACTTCCTACAACTACAGACCTTGTTAACCACATTAACCACACACTGAGACCAGACTGGCCCTTACCTCATACCTTCCCCCCATTGAAAGCACCTGTGCATTATTTAGCTCTGTCCATAGCTATTTCAATAACTTAATGCACTAGGAGTAAGTGTCCATCTGTTTTACTTAATCACAGCAATAACATTTAACCTCCTTCTCATAGGTATTCCTAAATGTATTCTAAAGCTTGATTAATGGTGCATTGATAGTGCTTAATTAGACATATCTTTTACCCTAACAACGAGCTTAAATGACCAAAAACAGACAAAAACTGCCAAGAATATATGTTTGTTTACATTTGTATTGTTGCAGGAGTGGTGATTCAAAAAAAAGACAGAAAACCAAGCCAAATGACAAACTGAGCATGGAATGGAAAAGACTGTGCAAAATCAAGGCCAAAAGTCCAAAAATGCCAGTCAGAGCAATACTTAAGAATCAACAGTCAAACCGAGCCGGACGTGAAGAATTACTATTGTAATCAAACTTAACCCCTCGATGCCGGAAAGCCCAATAGTATATTTATGAAGACTGTGAAGACCAAATGGGCCCTCAATCAATTTCAACAGCCCATTTGTGTGCAATTGACAAAGACTGTGAAGACTTTGAAGGCCCAATCCTAGCCCAGTTACAGCCAATCTCAGCCATTGTACACACAAAACCCACTTCATAACCTTAATGGCCCAATAACCAAACCTGTACCTTATTGGGCCCAAAACCCAAACCCAGTGGGCCCAACAAAAGCCCAAAACAAAACCCAAGCCCAACAAAAGCCCTCAATCAATTTTTATAAACTTTAGGGGCTAAATTGCCAATTTTTAAAGTTGTTTTTATAAAGAAAAATAGAAAAATAAAACACAAGGGCCATTTTTGCATATTCCCAAAACCTCTTTTATCCCTTTTAGTTAATAAACAGCAGGGACCATTTTTGCAATACACCAAAACCCTTTTAAATCTTTTGTTAATAAACCACAAGGACCAAAACCGTCACTTTCTAAACCTTGTTATAACTGAAAATCGGCTTAAAACAAAAAGAAAAGAGAGAGAGAGTTGGGGGGGCATTCTTGCCTCTTCCCCAATCTTCTCTTTTAAACCCTGCGAACAACCCGTACCTTAACCAGCCTTCGCGCCAAAACCATACCACCCTTTCCCCACGTTTTTATGGCCAATACCACCTCCCAAGTACTACCACCAGCTCACCCTCACCTCTTCCCACCTTACCCTGCCCCATTTACCCCTCCCACTTGGAAAACACTCAACCCCGTACCCCCCATCAATGGCTGAGATCAAGTGAAGCCAAAGAGAAGGCTAGGATTGAGTGTGAGGCTTCCTACTCTCACAACAAGCACAGCCCAAGTCCTTGAGACCTCTATAAAAGAGCCAAGACCAAGCCGAAGTCCCACACTTTTCTTTTTAAGTTTTTAGCTTAATTTTAATTCTAAATCTTTCTTTTAAGCATTTAAAGTGTAATTCAGTCATTTAAAAGTTTTATGCTGTAATTCATTCAGTTTTAATAGAAGTTAAGAGTTTTTTGAGAAAATTGCACTTGTGAAAATTTTCAAGTATAATTCAAGTTGTTTAAATTCTGTTTAGATTGATTAAATATGTGTTAAAAGTCATTAAATTTCACTTGTAATCAATTATCTGTGCCCTCTTTTACCCAAAATCAGTTTAAAAGCCTTTTTATATAAATAAGGGAGTGTTTGGTTTAGCATGAAAATGGGTCAAATGGAAATTGGTATGGGTCAACCTCACTCAGCCAACTTTGGCTGAGTGTGTAGGCTTTATTAGATCACTTAATTCACCACTTTTAGTTCTAAAATAAATTTTTAAGTGTCTTTTGGTTTCTGTCAAAATTTGAATAAGCATAAATGAGCTTAAAGGCTCAAGCTGCTTATGCAGCTTAAGCACACTATTTGTGTGCTTGTTGTTGTTATTTCTAGCCTATTTACCAACCACCTTTGTGCTGTCTTTTAACTTGACCAAGTATAAGTCAAAGTTGGCTTTGCCATTTTTTTTAAGAACCTTCAAGTTTAAGCCCCATTATCAGCTTGTTTAAGCTCACCTTAATAGCTAATATTTTGAAAATAAGCTCATTTACCACCCCTTTTAATCTGTTTGAGGTTTGTTTTGACTCAAAAGCTCTTTAGAGCTTATTGCATAAGCTCAAATAAGCCCCTAGCCACTGTTGCATTTACCCTGGTGCTGAGCACCTAAACTCAGCCCCTTCTATCTAGCTTATTTTGTATTAAGCCCCTAGTTTCTTTTAGCTTTTATTGTAGCTTATAGGTAGCCCTTTAATTCCCCATAGTCTTGTAGCTTAACTCCTCCTTTAGCTTAGCTTATTTAGCCTTTAAAGTAGCACTTTTTCTGTTTTCTTTCTAAAACTGTCTCATAAGCTTATTTCATTTCTAGCTTATTTAGGGCTTATTCTAGATAACTTAGCTTATTTTAGGACTCCCCTATCCCTATTTATCTGTCCCCCATAGTTTAGCTTATTTTGTTAGCTTAAACCTCAAAGAAAAAGCAAAATAAGCTCATAAGCTTATTTAGTTTCTGTCAGCCCATAAGCTCACTTTTCTAGCTTATTAAGCCAGTAAAAAGCATAAGTGCTTTTACAAAAGTTACTCCCCTCAAGCCCTTATACGCTTGCTTTTCATTTTAGCTTTTTGCTAATAAGCACTTAGGACTTACCTTACAATCGGGGTCCACTTCAGGGACCATTTGTGTAATTTTGTCTTTTCCAGTTAACATTGTTAGTCCCTGTGGTCAGTTTGCTGTTACCCCGTTTGTCCTTGTGTCCTTTTCACTGTTAGTCCTTATAGTTAACCACAGTTAGTTTATTTAAATTAAATAATTAAATTAGGTTAAAATTTAATTAGTTTAATTACTTTTTATATAATCAGTAACTTTTGGGCATTTTTATATTTTTAGAATTGTTAATTTTTTCTTTATTTAATTTTATTTTTTCAGAATTTTTATAACTTTTATTTTTTGTCTTTTTCTATTTTCTTAGTTTTAATTAGTTTTTAATCTTTAAAAATTCATAAAAAATCCAAAAATTAATAAAATATTTTTTCTTTTTTATAAAATTTTCTTTTGTCAGTTAGTTTAGAAAAATATAAAATTAGTATAGGCTTTATTTTCTTTTTTATTTCAGTTTTAGACCCGTTTTTACCGGTTCGTTTTTACCGTTTTCTTTTCGTTTACATTCAAACGGACCTCGGTTTTTATTCTAGTTTTTTTATTTTTTAAATTAACTTAATTAGAATTTAATTTTGATTTTATTTAATTCTAGCTTTATTTTCTTAATTTTATTATTTAGACATAACTGTGCTCACTGATTCTGTTCCCAGTATTTTAGTATAATCTAATTTTAGGATTTCATTTAATAATTTTGGTTTCCCGTAGTTTTAATGTTCCCATTTCTATATTTGTTTCCGGTAGAATAAATTAGAATTTTATTTATATTAATTTTAGTTGTATTATATCAGTGTTTTCCATTTCATTCATTTTCATCCCAAACAGGATAATTTCATTGCAGCCTCGTTGGGACTTCACGACCCCGGGAATATCTCTTCCCGGAATCTTTTTAACCATGATTCTCCTTATATATTTTTATTTCTTGAGTAGGGTCTTGACTTTTTCCCTTTGTCAAGGGTGAAGAGTTTGGATTTGCCTGGTATTTTATATATATATACTTATCCACGAATCAGCTATGCACCCACAAAGAAAGCATTTTGAATTTACAACCGACGTACCAGACGAATCATTAAGACAATTCATGTAGATTTTGATGAGCTGACTGCGATGGCTTCTAAACAAAGCAGTTCAGGAGCCGCACTTCATGAAATGACTCCTACAACAATTAGTTCAGGACTCGTGCCAAACCCTTCTCCTTCAACACCGTTTGTACCACCTTCAAAAAGTGATTGGGATCTTTTGTTTCAACTGCTATTTGATGAATTACTCACTCCTCCACCTAGTGTTGATCACCCAGCCCCTGTAGTAATTGCTCCAATTGCTGACATAGTTGCTCCAAGAACCCGCTGCATCAACGGTTTAACCTTCCTTGAACAATAGTTGACAAATATGCACCATCACCTTATAACTCTCAAACAACACCCGAAACTCAATCTCCTATCATTCCTAACGATGTTGAAGTAGACAATCATGATATTGAAGTTTCACATCTGGGTAATGATCCATACTTTGGTATCTCAATTCCAGAAGTTTTTTCTGATCAATCTTCATCAACGGATTCTATTCATACAATTGTGCTCCAGATCACAAAATTTCTGATCACAATAGCAAATGGACTAAGGATCATCCACTTGAAAATATAATTGATTAACTCATTAGACCAGTTTCCACATGGCTGCAGTTCTGCAATTACATGAGCAAGCTCTTTTCTGTTACTACGATGCTTTTCTTACTGCTGTTGAACCCAAGACGTATAAAGATGCTTTGACTCAATCCTTTTGGATCGAAGCAATGCAAGAAGAACTCAATGAGTTCGAATGCCTTAGAGTATGGGAGCTCATACCCCGACCAAATAAAGTTATGGTTATTACTTTGAAATGGATCTACAAAGTGAAGCTAGAGGAACTAGGAGGTATTCTTAAGAACAAAGCTCGGTTAGTGGCTCATGGTTACCGTCAAGAAGAGGGAATTAATTTTGAAGAGTCTTTTACTCCGGTTGCAAGATTAGAGGCTATAAGGATTTTTCTCGTGTTTGCCGCTGACATAAACATGGTTGTCTACCAAATGGATGTAAAGACTGCATTTCTGAATGGTAATCTACGAGAAGAGGTTTATGTTAGCCAGTCGGACGGGTTTGTGGATCCATCTAACCCCAATCGCTTGTACAAGCTAAAGAAAGCTCTTTATGGGTTAAAACAAGCTCCACGCGCGTGGTATGACATGTTGTCTTCATTCCTGTTATCCCAAGACTTCTCTAAAGGCTCAGTGGATCCTACTATGTTCATTTGTAGGCAAGGCAAGGAATTACTTCTGGTACAAATATATGTCGATGATATTATCTTTGCTGCATCTACACTTGAACTTTGTGACCTATTTGCTAAAATCATGTGTTCAAAATTTAAGATGTCAATGATGAGCAAAATCTCATTTTTCTTAGGACTACAAATTTTTCAAAATCCCAGAGGCATCTTTATTAACCAGTCAAAATATGCCCTTGAATCTTTAAAGAAATACAGTTTTAACTCTTGTGACCCAGTGGATACTCCCATGGTGGAGAAATCCAAACTGGATGAGGATAAAGAAGGGAAAGCAGTTGATCCATCACACTATCATGGCATGATTGGCACCCTCCTTTATCTCACAGCCAGTAGACCTGACCTATAATTTGCTATATGCATGTGTGCCCGGTATCAGGCTAGGCCTACCGAAAAGCACTTACATGCGGTCAAAAGGATCTTTCGGTATCTAAAAGGAACCGTCAATCGGGGACTATGGTATCCGAAGGATTCTTCAATTGCACTAACAACATTTGCAGATGCGGATCATGCTGGTTGTCAAGATACACGCCGTAGCACATCTGGTAGTATGCAGTTCTTGGGAGATAGACTTGTTAGCTGGTCCTCAAAAAGGCAGAAGAGCGCTGCGATATCCAGTACGGAAGCTGAATATATTGCTATGTCGGGATGTTGTGCTCAAATCCTTTGGATGAGATCACAGCTTACTGACTATGGCCTTGGATTCAATAAAATTCCAATGTACTGTGATAACAAAAGTGTTATTGCCTTAAGCTGCAACAATGTTCAACATTCCAAGTCGAAGCATATAGACATCAGATCTTACTTTATCAAGGAGCATGTTGAGAATGGGATGATTGAACTTTACTTTGTCAATACGGAGTATCAACTGGCGGACATCTTCACAAAAGCCCTTGCAAGAGAAAGAATTGAATTTCTTATCAACAAGCTGGGAATGCGGAGTTTTACGCCGGAGACTCTGAAAAATTGGTAGATGAAGTTTGATGTATAGTGGTGGCCACCCATATTCCATATCACTGTAACATATTGTATATATATTAAAACCATTAAAAACAAAAGATTTTTCATTTTCAGGGAAGTTGGATAAAAAACAAAATACAAAAATATAAAAAATCTTTAAAACCAAAGAAAATTAAAAAAATGAGCGAAATATAAAAGAGGTAATCAATGGCACTGTCTTCTGACAAATCGATAACATTTACGGTCTTTTAGATAATGTCATTTCAATAATGATACGAGGCTTGTATGTGTTGTAAATGAAGGTTCGAGAGACGTTCCAAATTGTTTTAACTAACATGCCAAAATGGTTGCTATTATTTCAGATAGCAACCCGATCATCATTCTTAAAGGCACAGTATTTCGAAAAAAGAAAAACCTTACCTCATACCGGGAATTTATTCTCGGGCATGGTCTACTTTATGACCATGCAAAAGGCTTGTGATTAACCTTTGCATCATTATACCCAGTGCTTCCTATCTTCCAATAAGTGTTACGTTTCAGGGCGCTCTGAGTAAAAATAAGAGAAATCTTATTTGCTATTGGTGTTTGTTTTTTAAATTAAAACATTGCTTCATCAGAAAATGCTTTTCAAAGACATTTGACCAAACTCAAACAAGGACCTCTACAGCTCTTTAACTAGAAAACGGGTCATTGTTTGAGGGGAGAAAATGTCAAATATCTTCTTCATAATAATGATGGGATTAATGAGAAAAAGGTTTTTAAACAATAATGGAATATCATTTGTAAGGAAAGTTAATTAAGTTTAGCTTATGTGTGCCTTATATGTTACTCCCCCATCCCATTTTTATTTTCCACGTTTCCTTTTTGGGATGTCCTAATTTAATTGTCCACTACTAAAAATAGATAGGGAAGTTTGATAAAGTTTACTATATTACCCTTGTTTGGAATTATTATTACAAACTTTAAAGAAGACTTTAATTAATTAGCTAAGGGTAAAATTGTCTTTCTGTCAAAAAGTAAGAAAGAGAAAGCAGTAATAAATGCACTTTTCTTAAACTGTGTGTTTTTTGTCGAGAGACAATAATTTTAGGACGGAGGGAGTATTTGTTTAAGCCCTTAGGGAGTAAGTGTGCAAATACAAGTTTTTTAGGAATGCTAGGTAAAAACATTAGGGACTATTTGTGCCATTGTTAAACCTTTATTGCCTTATAAAACTTAAGAGTGAAAAATAAACAAAATAAGAAACTTGAGGGGTCAAATGTGTCAAAAACAAAAAATGTTTTATAACATCACTCTTCCCCCCGTCTCTTTACACACACCAACACACACACTTAGAAATTTTTCCCTCCTACACACACATTCAAATCGCCATCTTGTGTTCTCCTTTTTCAGTCGTTAACAAGCTTAAGGTATATCTAATAATTTGTTCTACACTTCCTAAACATCACATACCTTGAAGGAATTGCGATTTCATCCATTTTTGAACTCGAAAACCCTAATTTTTGAATTAGGTTTTCTCAAAATCAAAAGTGTATAAATCTTCAAATTGATTAAGGGGTTTTGATTTTATTGGAGTGTAGAAGACTTGGTTAATACAGTTTTATGTGTAGTTAACATAGGAATGAGATATGGTTGAATATGTGGTCGAAAATTAGGGTTTATGAGAAATATTGTAAAAAGCTAATGGGTTTTGTGTTAGGGAACTTAATACCACTTTCTTAAATATGTTTGTATGTTCATATCACAACATTGTTTATGGTTCTTTGATTGTATATGCTAAAGTGTTAAAAAGTTGCTCGTTTTTGTTCTTTATTGTTGTGTATCTGGTTAGAAGTTGTTCTGAATTCTATACTCTTGCTAAGATTGCTATACAAACATGTTTAAATGCTTCAAAACATCTTAAGTATGCAAGTTTCACATGAACCGAACAACTTGTTGTACTCAGGAACCGAACAAGTGAGTACATTAAGGAACCGAACAACTATAGCTATTAGGAACCGAACAACTTAGCTGTTAGCAGGAACCGAACAACTATAGCTATTAGGAACTGAACAACTTAGCTGTTAACAGGAACCGAACAACTGTAGTTATTAGGAACCGAACAACTCATTTTCTAATTGGAACCGAACAACTCATTTGTTAATAGGAACTGAACAAAATCATTTTGTTAATTAGGAACGAACAAACTCATGTGTTTTTAAGGAATAACAAACAACGTGATTCTTAAGGTACCGAAACCTACTTGTTATTAAGGAACCGAACATCGTGATCTTAAGGTAACCGAACAACTTGATTCTTAAGGAACCGAACAACGTGATTCTTAAGGAACCGAACAACTTGACTCTTAAGGAACCGAACAACATGATTCTTAAGGAACCAAACAACTTGATTCGTTTAGAAACCGAACAACTAGATTGCTTTTAGGAACCGAACAAATTTCTTCTTTAAGGAACCGATCAATTAGTTTATTAAGGAACCTAACAGCAAGTTTTTCCTTAGAAATCAGTTTTTGTTTTAAAGACGAAACACACTTAAGATCACATTTCTAATATAAAAGGCGATTTAAAAACTTAATTAGGGAGTTAATTAAACTTGGTTAATTAAACACTCTAAAACAAATTAAGTTGGCTTAAGTTGTCATTTTTAAATGGGCTAGATTTAATAAGTGCAAAAAGTCTTAAAGTTCCTAATTCTTAAGAAACGTTCACATCATGAATTAACTTTCCATGCTCAATCAAAAGGTCTCTATAGTATATTGTATAAAATTGGTTGTACATAAACTGTATTGATCCTATCATATCAGAATCATGGACAATACAAGAGCTCAGCAAAAGACACTAGATGATGAATTAGTCGCCCCTACTAACCGTCTCAAGATGGGGAAAAGCAATCTCCGACTAAGCTCAATTCTCAAATCCAAGGAACCTACTCTTCAAGTGGCTTTACATGCTCTCAAACTCACTCCATTCTACAATGCATTTGAGATCTCTGCTGATGTACCGAAACTATACATGCAAGAGTTCTGGGTCACTGTCTCGAGACATCATTCTTCACTTCGTTTCAAGTTGAATGGAAAAAGTCACACTGTAAACGTTGACAACTTCAGATGTATGCTCAAGATTTGCCTAACTCCCTGGTCAGATTATTTGAAGAAACCCCTACTAAAGAGGAGATTCTATCTTTTATTAGAGACCTTGGACACACTGGTGAGATCAAGTTTTTATCCGATGTCAACGTCAATCACATGCATCAACCATGGAGATCATTTGCTGCCATAATCAACAAATGTCTAAGTGGAAAAACTACTGCTCTAGAAAGTCTTCGATTGTCACGTGTTTAAAAATCTTTGGGGAATGTATCATAAAAGGCTGTTGACTACGTTGTACTTGCTGTGGGAAAGGATTTGGTTTTTATGGTGTGTACCAGTGGAGATAAGCATTCTAAGAAGACAATGACATGTATTACCTATGATTCACCAAGTCATTGTAAGACTATTCTTGGCAAAGTGAGCAAGGCAATAATTTGTTTACCAAGGTGAAACAAGATGTGTTGGCTCTATGCAGGGAGACTTTCATGTTCACCACGATTGTCATTTCTAAAACATCAGGACCACACAGGTATCGATGCTATTCTCCCTCAGCATCTTGACCAACCAAGCCTGCGGGAGAAGTCCGATAGCCTAACACGACTTACCATGCTTATGCTACTGGTGAAAAGACTCCAAAACCAAAATCTACAAAGAAGAAAGTTGATTCTGAATCATCTGTCAAGATGAAGCTTACTCAAGCTTCTAAAGGAAAAAGAATCAAGACCGTAGCAAAATGAGATAAACCTACCAAGAAGAAGCAATCTGTAACAAAGTCAAAAGGTTTAACAATGCTATTTGAGGTTACTTTGACTAAAGCTGAACAAATAAAGCTAGCAACCAAAAAAAGCCTAATACAAACTCACAACTCTCACGCTAGCGGCTCAGGTGCAGATGAAGGAACTGGTAGTATACCAGGGGTTCCCGATGTACCGACTTATAAATCTGATGATGAGCAAATCTCTTGGAAGTCAAGTGAAGAAGAAGATGATGAGGAAGTGAATGTGAGTAAAGACAATGATAATGATGCTGACAATGATGATGATATTGATAAAGATGATGAAGATGACGATGCTGATAATCAAGATGATGAAATTCCAGATGATGCAAATCAAGATGATGATGATGATGATGAGCAAACTTATTCAGATAATGATGGTGATGACTTTGTTCACCCCAAGCTTTCCACTCATGATGATGAAGCAAGACAAGATGATGAAGTAAATGAAGAAGAAAGTGATGAAGAAAGAAGTAATGAAGACAGTGATGAAGAAGTTCAAGGTGAGAATATTGAGGAAGAGGAGATGGATGAATAGACGACACATGAAGAGGATGAAGCAAATGAACTATACAGGGACATAAACATTAATATGGAGGGAAGAGACACTTTGATGACATATGCTCCACTACCTAATGATCAAGGAACTCAGGTAACGGAAGATACTCATGTGATAATCACCGTTCTGATCAATCCTGAAGGTCAACAGCAGAGTTCTTCTGTGTCATCTGGCTTCATTTCTAACATGCTCAACCCTAGTCCAGATACAGGTATTGACATAATATTTACTCCTAACACTGAGGCAACTTCACTGGTAGATGTTCTGGTCACCACTATTGCTGAGCCACCTCTTTTGTCTGCAACAACTCTTCCACCCACTCCTCTCATCACACATCTGCAACAAACACCAGTACCCTCGCCAACAACTGTTCCAAGCTCCTCACTACAAGATCTTCCCAACTTTGGCTCTTTATTCATATTTGACCATAGACTAAAAACTTTAGAAACCGACTTCTCTGAGTTCAAGCAAACGAACCAATTTGCTGATGCAGTTTCTTCCATTCCCGGCATTGTTGATGCATACCTTGCCAACAAGATGCATGAAGCCGTCAAAACTGTTGTTCAGTTACAATCCGAAAGACTCAGAGATGAAGCCCAAACTGAAAATGCAGTCTTCCTCAACAAACTTGATGATAACATTAAGAAAATAATCAAGGATCAAGTCAAGGAACAAGTTAAATCTCAAGTCTCCAAGATTTTGCCAAAAATTGAGAAGACAGTAAACGAACAACTCGAAGCTGAGGTCGTGACTCGTTCATCCACTGAATCCAAGACATCTCTTGGTATAGCTACCAACTTATCTGAAGTAAAGCTGAAGAAGATTCTCATAGACAAGATGGAAAGCAATAAGTCAATCCACAGATCTGATGAACAAAAGAATCTCTACAAAGCATTGGTTGACACTTACGAAAGTGACAAGCTCATACTTGACACTTATGGAGATACTGTTTCGTTTAAAAGACGTAGAGATGATGACAATAAAGACGAATAAACCTCTGCTGGATCAAACCGGGGGTCCAAGAGAAGATGAGCTGGAAAAGAACCAGAGTCAACCAGTGCACCAAAGGAAAAGACATCCAAGACATATGGCAAGTCATATGAAGGGTCTAAATCTCAATACAAGACTGTCTGAGCAAAATTGTTCAAAACAGAGGAAGCCTTATGCACACTACAAAGATTTGGAAGATTACACCGCACATCAGTGAGTTTTGAAACAGTGAGTATGAAGATTCAAATAACCCAAAATGAAGAACCCTCAGTTCCCCTTGATTGGTTTCAAGTACCACAACGAAAACTTCCTTTCTCCCGATCGTGATTGGAAACAAAGACTTTGCTGTGATGCTAATGGATCTGTTCAACCTTGGCTAAGCTCTTTGGCCTAGAAGGAAGACCCGCGAGAATCGTTTAATGAGCTGATGGACACTCCTCTTGACTTCTCAGCATTCGTGATGAACCGGCTTAAGGTTGATACTTTAACTCCAGAACTATTAACCGGTCCAACATTTGAGCTGATGAAAGGATCATGCAAGAGTCTGGTGGAGCTCGAATACCTCTTTGAAGAAGTCTACAAGGCAACCACTAAACAATTAGACTGGAACAACCTTGAAGGTCAGCAATATCCACATGATCTGCGAAAGCCACTACCATTGATACCCAATTCTCGAGGTCATTGTATCATACATTTTGATCACGTCATCGACAACGACCTAGAGAATCTAAGCGGTGGCGTCTCAAGCCGAAAATATGCAACGTCAGTGACGAAGAACAAGGCTGCAGATTACAAGCACATCAAATGGATTGAAGATTTGGTCCCTAACAGAATGTGGAGTCAAGTGCCGGTTAGCTATGACAAACATGCACTCTGGGGAATCTCACATTAAGTGCGAAAACAACAACAATTATATGGATTTGCTGCTAACAGGGAATCTGCTCGTGACTTCTACTCCAAACGCAGAATCAATGCTGTCATAAAACTTGAAATATTCGACTGGCATAACTACAAGCATCTTGATTGGATCACTATTCGTAGGGATGATGACAAGCTGTATAAATTCAAGGAAGGCGATTTCAACAGGCTTCGCATTCAAGACATCGAAGACATGCTACTTCTTCTTGTTTAAGGCAAGTTGACAAATCTTACCGTTGAAGAACGCCTAGCTTTTAATGTCTCCTTAAGAATATTCACAAGAAGCGTTGTCATCCAAAGGCGTGTGGAAGATCTTCAATTAGGTGTCGAAAGTTACCAAAAGAAGCTCAACCTCACAAAGCCGGATACGTACAGATTAGATCTTAAACGAAGGAAAGCTTATACAACATACTCGAATCCTAGAGGTTTCATTTACCAGAACAAAGACAAAAAAAACAGACTGATGCGTATTGATGAACTACATAAGTTCAGTGATGGTACACTCAATGATGTTCGGACTGCTCTTAATGATCGTCTAAAGGGAATTCAGATGGAGTATCTGCCACAGACTATTTGGAGACAAATTGACAAAGACAAAGTAGGAGCTATGATCCAAGCAATTGACAAACAACTAAAGACCAGGAGGATTATGCGGAGTTTGGAGAAATTTATTGGTGGGAGACCGTACGAGGGTGACTTTCGGCTGTTACAAAGGACCATATGATTTATCATATGACGTCCTTATCATAACAGGTTAATCCTCGTGAATAATTAAAACTTGTGAATTTGTGTATATGTAGTATAGACATTATGGTGATATTAAGGAGTGCTTGTGTACAAATTTGTTTCAAGAATTTCTTAGTGAATTCAATTTTTTTTCAAATTATTATACTCAGCACTGTCTTATAAACCATCAAAAATTAAGGGGGAGCATTAAAATGTTCTGTTTAAATTACTTATGTATGTTTGTCCGAAAAACATTTAATCAATTGATATCCAAAATATCAAGGGATTAACATTTTGGATAAGGGGAGAAAATGTGATTAAACTGAATCTAATTTGTATTGAAATGTGATCAGATAAAATAGACTCAATGCACTCCACACTTAGCATGTACTACGAATACGGTGCATGTGTTAAGGGAGAGCTTTTAGTGATGATGAAAAACTTTCAAAGTGTAAATCTTTTGATATTTATATCAAACACTTTGATTGAAATTTTCAATGATTTTGGTTTTAATTGAGATGGAATACCCAAAAGACCGACCATGTACTTAAATTTATGGAGTTATAAGGTGGTTAGGCATAGGTATTCAAATCCTATGATCGGCCAGAACTGGAGGGATCTACCCAGGGATATCCACTAGATAGTGTAGAAGTCCTTAGGTATGATACAAAAGGAGAAAGTAAGAATCGGAATAATGCCGATTGAGAGGAGTAACACATGGAATCAAACCCCAACAATGGTGTTAGTTCTAAAGTCTCGGTAAAGCATTGAAACGGGATTTTGAAGAATGAAAAAAGAAATGTAAAGGATAAAAGGTGAAAGAAGAATGCCCTTCATTACAATTAGTCAGAAACTGGGTCAATACATAATCTCATCTCTATTTTTTGGAAACACTAAGTAGTTTTTGACATTAATGACAGTCATGGACCCAATGTCGCTTATGTAACAACCCTCCCTAAGCACTCAGTCTTCTCAACAGACTCTTGTTTCATTTCTCACGGAGATTACATGCATTTCTATTAACTTTCTCACTTCGAGTAAGTTGATATTGAAAAGGTGGCAGTCTGCTTTAGCCTCTGATCACTAAAATCAAAGTGCACTATTAAGTCTAGAGCCAAAAGAGATCATCTATAAATCTCATTAGGACACTTGTCAAAATTATGCTTGCTATCTCACACAATGTGAATAACGAGAAATATATATAGAGTCCTACGCATTATCCTTGTGATTTTGCCAGAACATTAGGGTGATACTCAAGTAATCACAATAAAGATGGAAATCCTGCTTAAGTCAACATCAAACAAGCTCATGGTAGGTGACTTGTGTGATTCTATACGAATCAAACTTGTGACAACTGGAAAGAAATGATGGTGCTATTCTATAAGAATCAAACTTGTTCCAGGTTACGAATTGACAATTGATGATGAATTTTGAATTGATTAAACAACTCTCGATGTGTCATCAAAATCACTTTGCAAAGTGACAGTAGATTGATTTTCAAATTGATTTTTCTTTTCAATTGGTGAGATAGTAACTAACTGGTTCACTCAGATAGTGTTGTTGCTTTGAGACCGTTTCCGATAATGAGAACATGCTGAGTTGATGAATCTAATACAATGTGTTAGAATAGTTTCTATACATTCAATTGGATAAAATCTTGTCAAGGAGTTTCTTCTTTAAAATTGAATCTACCTGATCACTAGGTCGATCCGTACGAGTGAAGGTTACTCCAACTAAACACGGATGCGAATGACAAAGCCATATTCGCCCCCCCACACCCCCCCCGCCTTTTATTGCTAACTGTTTTATGCTTTTACTTTAAGTTGGAGGTGGAAGGTACCCAGATTCCAGTTAACTCACAAGAAGTCATAGCCACATGCTCATTACCCGACGACCACAAATATAAGACCATCATAAAAGCTCAAGTACATGTTTCAAGACTTTCGCTACTCTAATACCATACGTCTTTCTTGAAGTGATGAAGTATTAAAGTCCAATGAATTTCGAAGAGTTTTTCGGTCACTCTGATGCCAAACGTCTTCCGAGTGACGAAGTTTTAAGGTAAAGAACGACAAGAGAGATGCAATTATAAAACTTTTCAAGATTAACTTATCAAGAAATGGTTGTAGAGCATGTCAGTCCAAATGTCATAAGTTCACAAGATGGCAAAGGTCACAAGATTTCGAAAAGAGATTATGCTTGGTTGATGATCTCAAGGTGTTCAAGATCACATTCAAGACAAGTATTGACCAAGCTTCTAAAACATAAAAAAATCAATGATCACTACTTCTAAATAACAAGTCAATGATTGATGTTGAACGAGCTCAAGATAAAAGTGAAGCATAGTAGGCTAGGTTTAAGTTTTTGTTAAGATGGAGCGACCTCCTTTAGGGGAGATTGTTAGGAAAACGAATAGTGCGCGATCGATTACTTAGATAACAGTCGTTAGCTCGTTTAGTATTTTTTCGGTATTTAATAGTTAGTAGCTAAAGGCCCATGGATAAAACCCATGTAAGCCAAGCACTACATCCATCTGTAAGTATAAAACACCTCTCATGCCTTGGTGAGGGGGGGTTTGGGGGTTGGTTGTTCCATTTTACACCATGAATCAAAGTTCTCTTATGTTTACTTTCTCTCTCTGAGTGTTAATCCAACCTACTTCTCTCTACCTCACATCTAGTATGTTATTTGATTGCTAATATTTGCCTTAGGTTAAGTATAAACTAACTTGAGATATTGTGATGATGTGTATTGTTTTAAAGATGCGTAGGGTTCCTTTTTATCAACTAAGGGATACCCTGATGGGCTTACAAAACGCGTACAATGATAATGCACATCTATTCCTAATTTAACTTATGCATATCATAATAGCAATATATTAACTATATAAGACTAACAATACTAACTATTAACTAACAATACTAACTATACTAGCAGTACTAACAAAGTACTAGCATACTAACTAATATAACTAACAATACTAACTACTTAGTCTGTTTTCTTCAATCTTTAGCAGCAACATCAATTTTGAACCAGTAGTAGTAAATTAGCACTAGCAGTAGTACTCAGGGAATTTTTTTTTTCCAAACAATCCTCTAAACTTGATATTACTTATCATTCATCAAGTTTCTTCATTGTAAGACTCACATAAAACCAGGGAGGATTGTATCTAAACACTTTACTACTCTTCAAGCAATGATTTGATGAACTTGATAAGCTCAAATGCCATAGTACTTTCTTCTTTAGCTTCTAACTGTAAGTTCAGCATCTTCTCCAGTAATTCCTTGATCAGAGGGTACTTCTTCTCTACTAGCATATTAATTTCAGGGCTTTGTACCTCCATAAAAAGAGTGTAAACTCCACAACTTTCATACAATTTCCATCTCAGCAATTTCTAATCCAGTTGATTCATCCATAGTTCATCTTTTTCATCTGGGTCAAATATCATCCTTAGATCTCCCCAAAGCAACAAATTATGCCCTTCAAGAGGATGATATTGAAACCTTTCCTGAACTAACCTGTATAGATCATTCAAGTCTTGCCTGTCAAGTCTTTTTAAGAAGGCTTGTGTGTCTCCAAGATAGCTTGAACTTCCATCAGCTATGGTTAATTTGTAAACATACATCTTTTCCTTATCTTTCAGCAATGATATTCCCAATTCACAATTGGAATTTCTGGAATTAGTTCCACCCCCCCCCTGCGGCTCATAGTCCACTTTACTGTTTCATTTGAGAAATTATCTTTAAACGTAAACTAAGTTTACCTTCTACCTTTATATATATGTTGCATTCTTCTTCTGTAAACATCCTTTGCAGATATTGAATCAATTTTGGTTTCTTGGGTGATTTTTATGTTTGCATATTATCCTGCCTAACTCTTTTCAATCTGTATACATGGGGCTTCTGAGCTTCTTTCTATGATTCCATTGGTGTAAAATCCTTGATCCTTTTTGCTGTCTTTCTTCAAACCTTAGATTTCTTCATAAGACTTTCCTTTTAGCTGACTGTGTTTGTAACCACCCATGTTCTTTAGATAAGTCATCATAAGATTCCTTAACTGTGTTTTAGTAGGTGGTTTGTTTTTTATTGCCTCTGCTCTTTTAGCTGCTAACTGTTTCTTTCTCCTTTCAAAGAATTCTGCCAATAACCTGGCCCTTTCTTCAATTGTATACTTCTCTTGTTCTTCTTGTGTCATTCTAGCAGCCAGTTCATAATCAGCCTTCCATAATGATGGCCTGTACCTCATCAAACTATTTCAGTTATAACAACCTTAGAAGCCTCTTCTTGTCTTTCTCTTCCTTTATCTTTATCAAAGTCTGAGCCATAGCCATAGTAACATCCTCATCATCAAAGACTGTTATTGTTGTAGGAGGAGTCCTTGGTGCAACAGTACTAACCGTTTTAGGAACACTGCAGTACTAACTCCCTCACCAGCAGTATTAACTGGTTTTTCAGTATCAAGAACTTCTATGTCACCACTTCCTTTCACCACTTATGTATCCTCAGTACTAATCTTTCCTTGGTTCTCTGCATCTTTCTCTTGAACAAAAACCATTCCTTCATCCACCAGATCATTAATATCATCAAAAGCATCTTCTCCAAACTGTGACTGAGTCTTCAAATGTTTCCTCCCCTGTTTGGATACATCCTTCTTACCCATACTCTATCTCCTGGAGGAACCAAATCTGAATGGATGATTCTTGAGGATTCTTGATCTTTATCTTTGTTACAGCTTAGTGACTCTCCTTTTCAAACTAGCAATCTCCTTTGCTTGAGCAATCTTTATTTTCTTTAGATCAAAAACCCTGTGAGATAACTTAGTAACCAAATCCATCAATTCATTGAGTTCAAGGCTACCCTCATCACTTCTAGGTTTGTTAACTCCTAGGAGAGGTGAATCATGGGGTGTGTTTGGTACATTATCTATTAATTCAATTTGATGTTCCATGCTGTCTCACCACTTCTAAGTGTGTGACCTCCTTAGAGAGGTGGGATCACTAGACAAGTTAGATACTCCCTCAGACCTAGGTTGTGCTTAACATACCCCCATGGTTTCTTGGCGGTCAGGGACCATCTACCGGAAAGGTTCTAAGGAAAATGGTGCTTTAAGTGTTGTGTAAATTGGGTCGTATTTGATGTTACACTAGCCTGCTCTGCCTCTATAGCTAGAAGCCAGTTAGTGCAGCCCTTTTCCACACTATCACGCATCTCCTCGTTGATAGCATCATCACCAAAACTTATTAGGGCGAACCACAGACTGAGGTACTTAGTTTTTTTGACCTTTTTTGGTTACTCCTATAAGTGGTTTGGGTCTTTTGGTGAGTTGTGATGCAGCTGCGTAGTAATTTGAGATGAAATTCTGAGGAGCACTAAAAAGGTTGTGGCGTGGAGTTTTGGGTTTAGGGGGTTGCTCTTAACCTTACTCCATATCATACTGGAGGAACCAACATATTTGAGATATTGGGTGTTACTATGCCTAAAAATCCTTTTCCTGTTTCATCATATTTGTAAAAACCTTTTTAGTTAAGTTTAGGTGTTTCATGCATATCATTAAAATGGTTAATTACCAAATTTGGATGTTGAAATATTCAATCAATTGCAAAAACTTGGATTCATTAAAAAACTTATTTGGATCAAGTTCCTTAACATACCATCAAAAATTTCAATTTAATAGATTTAAAAGCTTGGACCTCAATGTTTGGTTAATACTAAATAATTGCAGAAGGAAATTTTGTAGAAAACTGATCTCCATCGAAGTAGATTTAAATCTTAAGCAAAATGTAAGGATGGTATGTATGAGGTTACTTCCACTGAGGGAGAGAAAATAAACTTTTGTAAATAGTTAATTTTTATCAGTAGAAGCTGGTTCATATCACCATCAATGAAGGTTTTCAAAAAGATTCATTAGTGTTAGGGCAAGTAGTACTATCTCTCTTCATTTAAGTTAGATCTTCTACTTACCTGCTGATTTGATACTACCACAACCGTGCATCAAATATTGGCATGTATGTGATTCGTATGAATTGATTGTTTTAAGTCAAGCAGTGATATTAGTCTAAAATAAAGTCCAAAACTGTTCAGCGTATGAAGCATACATAGTTGGACTTACAGTGAGAGCAAAATTGATCGAACTAGATGTCAGGAAGTCTAATATCTGATGAAAGTCAGCATTCTCCTCAGTCTTTTCCAAATAAGCAACCATGTTATGTTGTTTGACAAATGCAAGATCAACCATTGTTGATGAATTCAGTTGGTCGGCAAGAAAAATTAATTAGGGGTTTTTGATAATTTGAGCGTTATGGAGAGAAATTAGGTGAGATTAATTGTGATGGATTGGGGTTTTATGAGTTTAGGAAACCTATTGATTATTTACACATAAGACCCCTAGCAGTACTTCTCTTATGGTAACACCAGCTTAAGTACTAAGTTTGCATTTGGAAGCACTAACTCTAGGCTTGACTTAGTACATAACTTTGCCCCGAAGCATAAAGCATGGCCTGGCTGCACTATCTAACTTCTTACCATGTTTTAACCCTTAATACCGGTCCAAAGAGCATCTTTAACCCAATACATCCATCAAAAGCCATCTTTAAACACCTGTGAGCTGCACTAACCAATCCTAGCAGGATAAACATTTTATTCCCAGCAGTACAAAAGTTTCTTTAAGTAGTGAAATGCTAAAGCCTAGCCACAGTATTAATAATCTGATCATCATATTACCTTCCAACTTTAAATACAAATAGCACTTGTGTATAATCTACTGCACTTAGTACCACCATTAACTCCCCTAAACCATGCAGCATACAAATTTAGAAGTCCTATGTTAGAGATTAATATAGTTGAAACCTGCTAAACATCAAATTCCCTTTGTCATAACTCAGCTACATTATGGTTTGTAAGGATCTTAAGCACCTGTATAAGTCTTTTCTAAAGAATCCCTGATAAAATGAGTCCTAATCTCTATGTGCTTGGTTTTAGAATGAAACACAGGATTTTTGACAATGCAAATTGTTGCCTCATTATCAATGTATATCCTAGTGCTCATGAAATTGAATCTATAATCAAGCATCTGATTTTGAATCCATAAAACCTGTCTACATCAATTAGCAGCAACAACATATTCTGCTTCAGTAGTAGAGTTAGCAACAATAGTCTGCTTCTTACATTGCATGAAGTCAGCCTCCTTCCATAGAAAATTGACAACCTCCTGTTGTGGAATTTCCTGTCAAGGCTTGAGCATCCAACATAGTCACTATCAGTTGAGGCTTCCAATTCAAATGGACAATCTCTAGGATACCAAAGGCCTAATTTGGGTTGACCTTTCAAATATCTAAAAATCCTCTTTACAACATTAAGATGGGAAGTCTTTGGTGACACTTGAAACCTAGCACAATTACAAACTACAAACATGATGTCAGGTCTAGAAGTAGTTAAATACATCAAGGATATAATCATGGATCTGTAGAGATGAACATCCACATCTACAGCTTCTTCATCTTTGAGTAATGGCTTGTTAGGCTCCAATGGAGTACTTGTTATCTTTACTGTGGCAAAATCAAACTTCTTTAAAATATCAGCCACATATTTATCCTGACTAATGAAGATTCTATCTGCTTACTGCTTCACTTGCAGCCCCAAAAAGAAAGTGAGCTCCCCTATAGAACTCATTTGGAATCTTTTGTGCATCATAACTCCAAACTCCTAACACAAAGACTTTTTGGTAGAACCAAAGATGATGTCATCAACATATACCTGTACTAGTAGAATATCACCTTTGACTCTCTTTATGAACAAAGTCTTGTCAATTTGTCCCCTGTGAAATCCATTATCCAGCAGATAGGTAGAAAGAGTCTCATACCAAGCTCTAAGAGCTTGGTGTAGGCCATATAATGCTTTCTCCACCTTGTAAACTTTTTCTAGAAATTCTGGATCAACAAAACCTAGAGGTTGGCTAACATATACCTCCTTTTCAATAGTGCCATAGAGAAAGGCACTTTTAACATCCATCTGGTACACAATAAAATTCATAAATGATGCATAGGAAAAAAATAACATGATTTCTTCAATCTTAGCAACAGGAGCAAAAACCTTATCATAATCAATGCTTTCTTCTTGTTTGTATCCTTGTGCAACCAGCCTAGCTTTATTCCTAACTACTATACCCCTCTCATCTTTCTTATTCATATACACCCACTTTGTACTAATAGCCTTCTTGCCATAAGGTAAGTCAACTAGAGTCTAAATCTTCTGAATCTTAAACTGAAGCAGCTTCTCTTGCATTGCTTCAACCCAGCTTTTATCATCAAGGGCTTGTGCTATCTTTTTGGGTTCCTGCTGAGAGAGGAAATAGGCAAATAAAAAGTTCTGGTAATCTTTGTGATTTGTCCTTTGCTGCTTTTGGATGTAGCTAATCATAGCATGTTCTTCAAACCTCTTCTTTGTCATTCTTCTTGTTTAAACTGCTGACTTTGGATCTCCAATTATCTAATTTTTAGGATGAATAAAGTGTACTCTAGTTGTGGGAATAGGACTGACAATAGTGGAAAGTTCCATGTTGTTGAAATTAGCCTTTGCACCCACAGCTTGATCAACATAAGGATAATTGTAAGTGTCCAAATCATCATCATCATAGGCATTGCCAAAAATGCCAGTACTTTGAACTTCAGCAGTATCCTCCAAATCAGGCATGAGAGGATCATGTGGAAGATTAGTGACATCAATAGGAAAGGATCTACCAAGAGGAACAAATGATGGTCCAGCATCACTAAAAGTTCCTGATGCACTAGCAGCATTAACACCCCTGAAAGTATTGGCAGCATTAACTGGTGTGCTAACAGTATTAAAACTGTTAGTGCTGCTAGCTCTAGTAGCCTTCCCTTGAAGAAGCTGCCTATTACATTGTGCTTCAAACTCTTTTCTAACAGCATCTGATTACTCTGTAGCCTCCTTTTCTTGATCCATCATCTTATCAAGAACATTCTTCAAGGCTTGTTCATTCTTACTTGCTGGTTTTTGTACAATCTTTTTAGCAGCAGCATCATCAGTTGTATCATCTCCATCCTTTTCATCTGAGCTCTTGTAGCTAGAAGAGCTAGAAGACCATAATGGGAAATATTTATTGTTGAGTAGAAACCATTCGTTCTTTAGATTGTCCAAACATCAACATTCTTCTTCAAACTTGTATCACCATTAGTTTCTAGTGGACCTGCATTTTTGTTTGTTTGATTCCCTGCAGTAACTGGTTCATAATTCATAGAATTTGTTAAGGAATTAATATCAAAAAATCCTAGTTATGTCCTTGTCCTGCATCATTGGTTTATTTTTCAAGAATGTTTACAAGCAGATTCTCTTTAACTTTTCTGGTTTCAGTATTGAATACCCTGAAGGCCTTGCTATTTACAGAGTACCCAACTAAAAATCCTTCATCAAATTTCCTATCAAAATTGCCTAAAGGGTCTAGGGTATTTAGGATAGTAACAGGACATCAAAAAGGTCTCATGAAACTTATGCTTGGTGGTTTGCCAATTATAAGTCATCTAGGGTGTCTTGTATGAGGCTTGGTCACTAATAACCCTATTAAAGACATAACAAGCAATATTAACTGCTTCATCCCAAAATATAGTAGGTAGAAGTGAGTCTGCTAGCATAGTCCTAGCTGCCTCAATTAGGGTCCTATTATTTCTCTCAGCAACTCCATTTTGTTATGGAGTTCTGGCAACACTAAATTCCCTTTTTATCTCTTTTAGTTCACAGAATTCATTTATTTCCCTATTTTTGAATTCTGTCCTATTATCACACCTGATTACTTTAACTTTATGGTTTAATTGGTTTTCTATTTCTGTTATAAATCTCTTAAGAATCTCACTTGTCTCATCCTTAGTGGCTAAGAAGAAAAATCTCAAGCTAAACCGTAAAGTCATCAGGACTACAAGGGCAATTTGTTCTTATGATTGATACACTTCTAAAATAATGTGGGATCCAAAATAAGTCATATGCATATCTTATAAGGGTGGCTGACAGAGCTCACAGCTTGGCCTTACAGGGAAAGCTTTGTGTGGCTTTCCCTTCTGGACAAGCAACACAAGTATGTTCATTTTCATAATTTTGAAGGAAAGACCTCTTTAAATGTTTTCTTAGCAAGTTTATTCGTGTTTCTAAAATTCACAGACCCGCTTCTATGCCTTTAATTAGAACTATCAGTGTGGTTTTGCAATAAAAACAGTTATATTCTCCAGAGGATCAACATTTTTTAATCAAAGTTGTACATGTTGCTTTGCCGGGGAATCTATGCAATACTTGGCTTTCACTCATGTAACTTAACATCAGGAGACAAAACAGGACATTCAGTTTCAGTGAAAAAGAACATGTTTTTCTTGTCACCATTTGTGTAGAAAGAGGAAAAAAATAAAATTTAGTTCTTTACAAAACAACACATCCTTCAAAGCTCTAACTTATCTGTTCTTATCTTTCCTTTTACCTGTATCCTTACCTCCTCTAGTACTTTCCACCAAATGTGCACAAACCTCCATCAATATCTTAATAGTCAGTAAGGAAGTCTGTGTTCCCTGTCATGTGCCTGGAGCATCTAATGTCAAATATTCCTTTGTTCTTTAAAGCTTGTTGTGGATTACCCTGCACAAAAAATAAGAGAGTCAGTTTCTCTTGGGGACCCAAGTTACTACTGACTTGAGTCTGCCTTGTAGATCTATATAATCTACTCTTTTTGAGATCCATGATCCACTATTGTCTTTGGAGACATTATTTAAATTAGTCATTTTGGGTCTCCAAACACAACTTGCTGAGGCCTTAACAGCAGAGACCCCATTTCCCTCAACAGCACTAACTGCTGTTTGCCCAGCAGTATTAACACCATTTACTCTGACAGCATTAACTTTTTCATTTAAAATCCTGGTATTAGGTGATGTTGATTTATAAAAGGCCTTCTAATAAGTAAATGTAACTTATGAAAAGTATTTCTTCTTGAGTTTGAGAGATTCACACTCTTTTTAGGTGTAGCAGTATTAACTGGTCTAGTAGGACTAGTTGATACTGCTGCTCTTGGAGAGCTTTTCTTAGCAGCACTAACTGGTACTCTTCCAGACCTAGTTAGGACTGCTGATGGAACAAATTTATTTTGATGATTTATTCTTTGAGCATTGTTCAAAACTGGTCTTGTTTCCCTTTGACCAGTACCCTGACCCACATTATTTTTCATCACAGACTTTTTAGCCATTCTATCTTCATGAAAGGTACAGTCTCTGATTAAATGGCTTAAGCTACCACACACAAAAAAATCTTTCTTATTAAACCTAAAACCTAACTGTTGACACGATTCACCCTTATGAACACGGATCCGGAGGCTTGGTAAAATGAAAGAGGAATTTATTCATTATAGAGAGAAAAGGGAAATGAGATGGGAAGAGTGTGTGTGTTTGTTGAGAGAAAAGAGAAGAAAAACACACACACACACTTTTACAAAAGTGAGCTTCACCCCTCCATGGAAGTATAGAGGGGTATTTATTAGTCCTTGTGTCACAATACTATGTGAACTTAGTCAATTATTAGTCCTTATATGTCAACCCTTTAAATGATCTATTTAATCCGGACATGTCACCTTATTTAAGGCTAAAAATCTTTCCCCTAATATCGTTGGACACATACGGAATCTATTTCAATGTTCCTATCAGGTACCAAATACAACAAAATAAAAGTCTTTCAAACACTTCCACACAGCTGAAGATGTCTTCTGAGTTCTCCTTGTCTTGAAACTTGTACTCCAGCTTGGATCTTCATTGTCTTTCTTGTACATGAACGTTATTGTAGTATGCAATAAACTGATTAAACTTCTCCCCAATTCATGCAGCATTGTCTTAAAAATCCTTTCTTCATAGCTCCCTTTTTGGCGAAGTTTCTGAATAGCTTCCCCCCAAACCCATAATCCCTTCTGAAGCATTTGCTGAAACTTGTAAAGTAGCTTAAACAATCTTCTACTTGGCAATGATGTTGACACAGGGATATTTGTTGAAGTCATACCACACAAAATACTCCTGCTTCTCTGGCATTAGGGATTGGTGAATATTGTTTTAGGGGGTGTAATGCAGAAAATCAGCAACAATTCTTTCACGTGATGCAGAATACTTCATAAACCATATTTGGTAAAGTAGTATACACTACTTCCCCCTGGAAGTTGACATGGTGACATCAAAGTCAACTAAGTCCCGATGTACACATTTCCCCCCATGATGGTTGCGAACTCTTGGAAGCATCATTGTCTGTACAGTTCATATACTCTGAGATGTTCTTGTCATAAGCACCAAATTCTTTGATTTTACAAAAGAATCATTTACCCTCTTGACTTCAGAAACAGTAGAGGAGTTGAAGAAGATTCAAAAAACACTTGGTATAATCAAGGTCTTGTAAATGAATGTCATCGAAGAACTTTGAAGATTTTGCTTAGACTGTGAAGTATCTTTGTCTTGGAATAGCACAAAAATACCCGTGAGAAGTGTTGATTACATCTCAACCTTTAATTCTCTGGCTAACTTTACCAACCTCGTATTTGTAGGCATATTGGCGTTGTCTCACATGGTGAAGTAAACCCTATATATCATACTTGAAAACTGAAGTAAAATCCCCCAAAATTTGTTACTTATCTTTGCACTATTATTGAATTGAAGAACGGTTGAATGCAAAAAAATCTCTAAGTTCCTTATACTCCATCAAAAGTATAAGAAGTACAAGACCCTTGAAATTTTCCACATCGACATTGCGTGTGACCACTGTGTACTACAACGTAACTACTTTAAGTGATAGTTGTCAGGTCTTCATCCAACCACCCTTTGACGCCTGTGGGGGAATGAACTAGGATATCTAGTTTAAGCATAATTGTATTCGATTATGCAAGTCATCAATCGATAGAAAAATAGAAGGAAAGTCTTCGATGATGGAAATAAGTAGACGCCTCATGGTGAAAATTCAACTTTAATCGCTAAATTAGGATACCAAATAAACCTCCGTGATAAACATGTCATCGTTATCCGAATCCCTAGCCATTTGTCTTTTGAGATGAATCTTTTCAGGATCATTTTGGGATTAATTGTTGTTGTTTGTGTGGTGTGTTGTTATGGTTAATTGTGTCTTATGAGTCTTGATTCTTGATTTTGGTGTTTGTTTGTTGTTCTTGTTTTGATTATAATATTCCCAAATTCGGTCATATGCCCAAAGTCGGTCACATGCCCACCTGATGCGCGGATCGACCAAAACGCAATGACTTTAGTCAAAACGCAACTATCTTTGACCAAAACGCAGTCACTTTTCTTAAGCAAAACGCAATGAAACCTCTAATCAAAACGCAATGAAACCTCTAATCAAAACGCAACTATCTTGATCAAAACGCAATGAATAAAAAATTGGGCAGAGTAACGTTTAGTCAAAACGCAACTATCTTGAATCAAAACGCAGCGACTTGAATCAAAACGCAATGACTTGAATCAAAACGCAATGACTTGAATCAAAACGCAATGACTTGAATCAAAACGCAATGACTTGAATCAAAAAAAATGATGGGAATCAAAAACGCTGCTTTTAAGTGAGTTTTAGACAAAACGCTGTGCTGCCAATCAAAACGCAATGAAGAACACCCCTTTAGTATGTTAAAATGCAGCCAAGAAAAAATCATCAAACATTCTTGAAAGCTACAAAATGATGTTAAAACCACCTAGTAATGATGCAAGGGATAGATCTAAGCCCGAAAGTACAAATCTTTAACACTTTTAACCCAATCTAAAGATCAAATCTGATTCTTTATTGCTATTTTTTCGAAACAAAAAAATTAAACAAACCAAGCCACAAATTTGATCTTGTTTAGCCACAAGATCAGTAGATAAACAACACGGATTCCTCCTATGCTCTGGTGCCAATTGTTGACACAATTCACCCTTATGAACACGGATCCGGAGGCTTGGTAAAATAAAAGAGTAATTTATTCATTATAGAGAGAAAAGGGAAATGAGATGGGAAGAGTGTGTGTGTTTGTTGAGAGAAAAGAGAAGAAAAATACACACATACACTTTTACAAAAGTGAGCTTCACCCCTCCATGGAAGTATGGAAGGGGTATTTATAGTCCTAGTGACACACAACTATTGTACTTAGTCATTATTAGTCCCTATTATGTCACCCTTAAATGGACTATTTTATTCCGGTGATATGTCACACATATTTTAAGGATAAACTAACCCGAGTTTGAGCCATCAAACATTCCAATCTTTTCTATTACCTTAGACTTTTGAGTGAAACACTTGGTTTTTCAGTTTGTTGATCTCTATCAACACATTTAAACACACTCATCAGCGTTTTTACAAATAGTTCTTAACAGGAGTATTTTTTGGTGAGTCAACTTACAGGTCTAAAATTGCTATAATTATCACTATCAGTGTCCCACTCTTAAATAAGAGGAGCACTAGGCCTATCAGTCTTTGGTTTTTCTTCTGAATTAGTGCTAGTTTTAGTGACATTTGTTTCAACTTTAGACTTATTAGCAATAGGTTCACTCATTTTACATTTATAGACTGAATCATCTAAACCAGCAAAAGATAGGTCAGCTTTTGGAGGTATGTAGTTCCCTGTAAGAGGAGGGGGAACTGCATGGTATCCATCAACCTTATTGAACCTATCATTTGCTTGAATGTCATCTCCATCACTTGAGTGTCTATCAAACATACTTTCAATCACATTTTCAACCACTTCACAATCATTGAAATCCTTTTTCATTCATTTGATCTCCATTATCCAAACCTGTTTATCCTTAGCACTTAATTGTATGTTTATTTGTTTAGTCAGATCTTGAAGGAAGTTTTCAAAATTTTCTAGTTTAGCTTTTAAATCTTCTTTTTCTTTTAATACCTTATCTAACTGTTTTTCAAGTCTGATATTTGCATTTTCCTTTTCTTTTACATAAAATTCTAAGACTCTAATCTTTTCTTCATAGACAACTTCATTTTTCTGATGAACAATTAACTGTGCCTCTACAGATTCTAGGCCTAACTGATAAGCTACAATTTCTAGATTAGGCCTTATAGAATCTCGTCACTGTTCATCAAACTGTTTTTAAGTTTTAAAATGTTTTCACCACAGTCTTTAGAAACACAGATTGACCTCAGTGTCAGAACTGAGGAGTTTGAGGTTGGCCCTTGAGAGCAAATCAGTTGGTTCATCTTGAGTTATATAACTCCAGTCATATCCCAATCCATCTTGGATAATCAAAGCATTGTCCTGTACAACCAATGCATCAGAGGTCTCCACCGGTATAGTCCTTCTGGTATTGTCCCTGCTCCTATACCTTGCATCTCCATTCATGTTCCCTTGATTTCTTGGTGCTCTATATTCCCTTGCAAAATGGTCTCTTCTATGATAGTTAAAACATTCAACCTTAGTTTTGTCAAAACCTACTAGGTTCTTTGCCATTAAAGATTAACTTTCTTCCAGTCTTCTTATATAATCTCTTTACCCTCATAGAAAGCATGGCCACCTGCCATTTAAGGTCCATTTCTTCCAAATCATCATGAACAATCTGCTCTAAGTCTTCATCATCCAGTTGTGGACTATTTGACTGATTAGCAAAGAATGAGAACATTAGATCATCAGTATATGATGATGAAGAGGCTTGTCCCTGAGAATTATGAACTGATGCAGTAGAAAAACTATTAGCAGTATTAACTTCATTAATATTGTTAGTGTCTTCTGCAGAGAGAAAGGCCGCATTCTGGGAGTTTGAAGATGATCTAGATGAACATTTGATGTCAGCTTCAAACACTTTGAGGTTATTGTAAAGATCATCTATATCCAAATCATCTATACCAGTTTTGTTCCTCTTAATTAAAGCAACATTATTCCATGATGAAGGTAGAGCTCTTAAGAATTTATGATTTGCATCTTCATTAGAGACAGTTGCACCATGAACTTCTAGTAGGCTGATAGGGTTTTTGAAACCTATCATATGCTTTATCTAGGCCTTCTGTGTCAGATACAGAAAAGTTTTCAAATTGTTGCTTCAAGACATTCTTCTGCATCTTCTTAGATTCAACATTACCACCAAATCTACTCTTGATAGCAGCCCACAGAGTTTTTGCATCCTTTATACCATGGAACCTCAGTTGATAT
The DNA here is from genome assembly GCA_026074375.1 of Tanacetum coccineum. NCBI lineage: Eukaryota > Viridiplantae > Streptophyta > Magnoliopsida > Asterales > Asteraceae > Tanacetum > Tanacetum coccineum. The sequence continues at coordinate 32,501 of BQNB010015336.1, read as the reverse complement.
TCATCAGGAATAGCCAAAAGCAAAATACTTTTAGCTTTTCTTTCTCTTTGTCTTTGTAATAGTGCTTGAGCAGTCTTTGGAGGTACTTCAGTTTCAACACCATTTTCATCTTTTGTTGTTTGCACAGGTTCATCACCATTCATGATTACTTGCCATAATGCATAATCAGTGTTTGTGAGGTACTGCTCCATCCTCATGCTCCAAAGGGTGTATTCACCTTTCTTGAGGATAGGTAGCTTTACAGAAGACACCACATGAGGAGATTCTACTGGTGCCATTTGTGGTGCAGGTTCTTCACCAGACATCTTGTATTGTAGGTAGAGTTCTAGATCTGGTTGAGTTCTTCTTATTCAGAGTTTCTCTACAAGCTCTGATACCACTTGTGAGTCCCAATGAATAGATCTTCTTAGCTTGTTCAAGCTTAGTTAACTTGGATAAATCCAAACTAACTATGTGAGAAACAATGATTATGAATACTACAAGTTATGCGGAATCTAACTTGTAATACTAAGAAGAACAATGTAAACAAACTTTGAATATATATATTGATTGCAAATATTCTGCCTAGGTTACAGAATAGCTAACTATATAAACTTGTGTTTGCTGTGAAAATTGATATCTCTAACTATGTCGTAGGGTTCCTTTTATACACTAAGGAAAACCCTAATGGGCTTACAAAACACGTCAAATGATCATGCATATCTATTCCTAATATAACTCATACATATCACTTAAGCAGTACTAACTATATAACTAATAGTACTATCTATTATACTAACAGTACTAACTATACTGGCAGTACTAACAATGTACTGGCAGTACTAACTAACTATAACTAGCAGTACTAAGTGTAGAAGCTCTGAATCCCAACACTTACCACCTATGGAGGCCCCACTCAGGGTTCTATGATCCTCCCTCAACTTTTTAGGAAGATGTGAAGGTCCACCAGCATCAAAAACAATTGTTTTTCTTTTTCTTTGACGCCTTGGTTGCACAGGATCTGCGTCTTCAACAATAGTCTCCGTAGCCTCACTAACTAGTTGGATACCAACATCATGCCCATAACTCGCATAATCACCCTGCTCCGCTTGATTACCATTACCACCTTCATCAAAGAGCTTTTCAACACTTGCATCTAGCTCGCTTTCAGCACGAGCAGGAGCAATTGGTAGCCGTGGAACAACACATCCCACAGTAGTATCCAACAACCTTGGTTCATCTTCAGCACGCTACCTCTCACCAACCCTCACCTTTGTAGGATCGGCAGTTTAGGTGAAAGAGAGCAAATCTATTTCTACACGAAAAGAATAAGACGGTCAGCAAAATTTTCAAAAGGCAAAACAAAAATAAAACATAATAATAAGCACCCACCCTCGCCATTTTTACGCAGAAACCGGGGATAAGTATCTTCGTCCAAGGTATAGTTACGACTAATTCCTACTAAGCAAAGGAAAGGTTCCGGATACTTATGGAACGGAGTCGGATATGCAATAAGGGTAGCATAATGTTATGCGTTAAATTCAGAAGACCTTGGGAAATGGTCCTTCGACACACTTTTGCTAGTATTCTACGGAAAGGAGGTAGGACAAGCAAAAGCGTCGACCCAAAAGAAATGATCATTCCAACTTTTCAATGAGTCTAAGGGTTTGGTGTAACAAACGGCGTCATTTCCCTGGCGCTTACTGAACGACATCCAGCCTTTGTTTTTAGAGTTCACATAAAAACAATGGAATAACCCAACCGTTGGCTCAAAGCCATGAACATGGCAAAGGATCTCAAAATGAGACACTTTGCCTGCACCAATAACGGATAGTTGGGAAATATGGATATGATAGTGTCTGAGCACGTTAACAAGAAAAGTGGAAAGTGGCAATCGAAAATTAACGTACTCGAAGAATCTAGTATATACACCTATTGTGCCAGTAGGCATTTCATGATCTGTTTGGTTAGGACTGGGTAACTGTGGATGAACCTCATCAGGAATATGAAATGTTTCGCAAAAAAAATTTAGAGCTTTTAGAGTAAGAACCAACTTTATGTCTGTAATACTACTCATGATAAAAAGTAAGCAAGACGTGACTGCCCCGAATCAACTAAGAAAAAGGGTCCGGAAAGAAAAGTAGTGTTCAAAAGGTTGGAAAAATGTGTGTTCCACAGGATTGGAGACAAGGGGTAGAGTGTATCCGTGCACTCA
>BQNB010015336.1:0-30094 GCA_026074375.1 Tanacetum coccineum | reverse complement strand
ACGACTGTTCTTCATCCAGTACTGCACCACTCTCCTGGGCTTGCATTAGTAGCATCTTGTCCTTGAAGTAGTCTGAATCTTGAAGTCGCTTTGGCCTTGGACATTCTCGTGCTATGTGCCCTAGTCCGTTACAGTTAAAGGACTCTAGCACGTACTGGACCTTGTTGAACTGCACCCTCAGTTCCTCCAGTAATAACATCTGAGACCGTTCCCATATGAAATGGTCCTTCTTTGATGGACTTCATAATATTCTCTCCATTATCCTTTCCTAGACAGTACAGACGTATACGTTGTTGCCAAGATTCAAAGTCTGTTCTATCAAGCATTGGTGGGCGTGTATCAGAACCGGCACACTGGATGTCTTCTTGCATACTAGACATCTTGTATTATTATGATATGATATGTTTTGATCGATCAATGATTAGTGAGTGTACGTTAAAAGTGGTGAGGTTAACGTATTCGTATTTTGTTTTAGTGATATTAAATCCCGAGTTTGAAATATTTCAAATTTCTAAGACAGAAGCTCAACTCGCCGCCAAAGGCTACCAAACCGCTGCAAAGAAATAAGGCAACTCGCTGGTGGAATTTTAAGGCAACTCGCCGAATACAACTCGCTGCCAAGCAACCCGCCGCGAAGAATATTTTAATCAAACCGCCGTTGAGTTTTCAAACCGCCAGAGTTTCCTTTAGATATTTGCTATTAAAATATTCAACCCGCTGATAACCTGTTCAAACCGCTGGTAAACAAACCGCTGGGAAGCAACTCGCTGGTAAGCAAACCGCTGGTAAGCAACTCGCTGCTTAGTAACAACTCGCCTCTTGAGCAACTCGCCACCTAAGCAACCCGCCGTGTGTCAGAGGGTTGGTAACCTACTTAATAAAATATTATATTTCAGCAAACCGCCGTGAAGAAATTCTGGCAACTCTCCACGAAGAACACCGACTTTTTTCACACAAAATCACTTATAAATCACCCTTTTGAACGATTTTGCTTGATTTCTTTTGCACAACACAGTACCATAAGGTAATAGCAACTAGAAACACCCAAACTTTATCAATACAAACAACAAAATTCGGAGATCTTCAAAAAACGAGCTAGAACTTTCTATGGCACACTTTTCGATCTAAAACAAGCAAGAAATCGCACATACACACGATCTAATCATCCCATAAGCTCTGATACCAATTGTGGTATATCCTATATCATAACACGGGGTCGATTCTTGGATTTGGCTAGTTTCTAGAGAGAGAAACACTAGAGAGAATATTCTAGAGAGAGAAAATGTGTTTCTTTGTAAATGGAAAATAATGACTAGCTTGCCTCTTCCAAAGTTGGAAGAGGCTTATATAGTACTTACAATATACCGGGTATTAGTACCCGACTTAAACCGAAAATCGTACTATTAACTATTAAACTACGAGCTATAATAAACAGTAAAATACACGGGGTGACCGAGTCTTTTTCTAATATCTAACACAACGACACATCACATATATTTTCACAAGTAATACTAATATCGTCCAAGTAAGTGATACACATCCATATCATACCAAACCAATAACCAACATAACAAACATAAATAAACTCAGAAACATATTCAATATTATTAGTAATGAAAAGTACTAAATCTGTTTAGGCAAATAATACAAAGATAAAGAACCAAGACCAATATTTTGACTAACACAACCACCAACCCAAAACTAATAATTCCATGATCAGTCAACAACTAAATGCTACTAAGATAACCTGAAAGGTGTCACGTAACTTCGGGAAATCCACAGCGTGTCACCAAATGAAGTGTTTGGTAACAAAGTTTATGGTAGTGATCTTAGAAGGATTTGGTGTGAATCCTCTAAGAATATAAGTGGGATATGTTTAGGAATCAGAAATGGATGGTATGTGGTCTAGATATAGTGTTAAAACTTTAGGATTTTGTCGTTACAGTAGTGGTGGTGATATGGTGGTGCGCCAAGGATAAAGGGGGCATTTAGATCATAAGATCAAAGGAGCCCACCTAGTTCTCCTTCTCTCCAATGATGGTATATCTTTCCCCTGGCTCAAATGAGGTATTTATAACCTTTTCCAACACTTGGGGACCAAGCCAATGTAATATGGTCGAGTGTGGAGAAAATAGGAGCCAAATAAATGCATTTTTGCTGTTACAGACGAAAAGTATGTCGTACTTATTTATTTGTACGCCGTACTTTGGTTCAGTGAAAAGTGTGGAGTACTTATTGGCAAGTACGGCATTTTTGGTGCATTTTTAGCTCTTGGACCAAAAATCAAAGTTGTAGATAATTGTTTCCCCTTTTCGTCGCCAGTTGAATCGCGTCAAACAAAGTTCGTATGGTCAAGTTATGGCCAAAACGGTGGAGAGGTGTTGGGAGATCTTGAACTTGAGTTTACTTCTTCGTTTAAGCTCCATATCTTCGTGTGTTCTTTCATTTTCTTCCACGACACGTTACATGAACCTACAATAGCAAATATAGTCTATTAAGTATCAAAAGTTCATATAATTAACCAATAAATATATATATAAAAGCATGGATAACGCATATAGAAATATGTATAAAGTGCGTGTTATCATCAGGCATATTAGTTGGCTTGTAGATTTAAGGTTAAATTTTAAAAGAGCGCCCACAACACGAGTCAGATCCTACACGCGTTAATGGAATGTTCGTCATGAGTATCACTTAAAAGCACTATTTTTAAATGTTACAATGGAACACCAGCTATACCATGAATTCCAGATCGAATGCAACACCTTATAACATGCATAAAATGATAGAAAGAACAAAATTATAGAGTGCCTGAGGCGTTATACTAGATTAGAAAATAAACCAAAGCACACACAAACTTGCCGTTGTTAGAATTCCTTATTTGTAGAGGATAGCAACATGGTTTACCTACCTACCTTTTAGAGAAAACAAACACAAAACATCATATTACATAAACATAAACCATACCTTTGTTTTTTATCATTTCATCAATCCAAACAAACCTCCACCATTGCTAAACTATTTGAGACAACCATCTCGTGTAGATTTCATGCCCTGTTTAGAACAAACAAACAACATCTTAGTGCTTGGAAACCGAATGTTTAAAAGAGGAGTTATCTATGATGAATTCTACTTATTAAGATGCATGAAAAGGCCCACATGATTTGAATCACTACACACTCTAATTCTACCATTACAGGATTTTAAAAATCCAAACGGCTTGATTGATGCAGATTATTGTAAGACCCATAAGAAGTTTTATAATCCTCCTAGGCAAAGTACCTAATCGTTGTAGTGTAGTATAGGCAAGGGTTGGGGGATTGATCGTTCTTTACGAGAATAGTGAGGTAGGTTTGAATTGTATGTCACTAAGATCTAAGGGTTGAGGGAAGAGTGTTTTTGTGTTTTTATATTTTTTAGAAAGCAAGTTAAAATCTCAGGTTTTGAAGAAGGGTTTTAATTAAACTAATAACTACTCCTAAATGCCAGAAATGTAAATTGGTGGGAAACTCGTATAGGTAAACAAACGTGCTAACTTAATCAGGCACTACTCTCTCTAACTTATTGCCTGTCACCCTCGTTAGTGTAATGTGTAAGTATTCCCCTTATTCAGTAGCGATTTGGTCAAGCTCGCATTTTATGTGACAACCTAGTCGGGCGCTACTTGTCAAACACGCTCCCTCCCAATAATAAATCACGCGCAATAAATACTTAAGAAGTTATCTACCCAAACTCAACTAGTTATGAAAAATAAATTATAGGCTTCATCTAACCTAATCACGTTTCCCTAGACGTCTATGCTAATGTAATATCTTATAGCTAGTTTCTAGAGCCTAACGCGCACACCACTAACAAGAGGCAATAAAATCAAGATCACAACAAGGTTTCATACAATCGTAAGCGAACACTAAGTAATTTAGCCTAGCATGTTAATAGAAAGCGAAGAACAACATATAATCAAACAACGCATATACATATTGAATGATTAAATGGATGGAAAGACTTTACTTCAATTAAACATGTGAGTATGTGAGTACAAGAGGTTTAGAAAACCCTAAAAATCAACCAAAGTGACTGCACTAAAAGTTCTCCTAAGTTTTCACACGAATTATGATAATAAAGGGGTTGTATTTATAGAATTTAGGTTCTAACGGTGTCGCTAGAGTTTTGTGATGCCGTCAGCCCGTCGAATCCCTTTAGGGTTTCTTCTTTCGGCTAATCTCGACGCCGTCTCTAGTTCTTGTGACGCCGTCGCTATGCAAATGTGTCGACGTCAACCACTTCTTGTGACGCCGTCTCCACACACCGAGAAGTTACACTATGCGTACAAAAATCCACTTTCTAGCACATTTGGTGAATGTGTCAGGATGGGAGTCACCAGCTTGAAAAGTTGTGTTTTTGTCCAGTTTCTTCCGAAATTGAGCTCGTTCTTCTAAATGCTTCCAAAATGCTAATTACACAAAAAAGGATTTAGTGCAATAATAAAGCGTATTTGCATGATTTTAGGGGCTAAATGACCTCGAAAAAGTGTATAAAATGACACCTCATCAAATACCTCTACACTTGGGATTTGCTTGTTGTCAAGCAAATGAGCTTTTCTACCTAGTAAATAGCAAAGTCAGGGGCATTAAACCTACTAAATAAAGATAATTTATGGCACAACCAGATCAACCTTGTAATTAAAAGCACGAAAATCATATACTAGCACCTCACATAAGTGTTTGGATTCTCTCTTTCTCTTGGGTTTACAATGAGTTATAACAATTATTGGATACGGGAAAATAAACACTCACTACCTGTCATAGCATAGAGATTACCATAAGCTTGATAAAGGATTAAAACCCCAACCACTTTGGCGTAAGCACCTAGGAATTACTATCAAAGAGGTCTTTTAAAGGGTTGTAACGTTAGGAGTAGGGTAAAGGAAACACAATTAGGGATAATGGGGGATATTTTACTAGTGGCAAACTAATCATTCACAAGATTACATGTAATAAGACATTGCTAAGCCAAGACTCGAAAAACATTCTAGCAGTTGTACACAACTCTACATCAAACTCTTTCATTTCTTTTCTTGACATAAACATAAGCAGGATGGAAGTTCGAATATTCTATCATATTTGTTTGCTTTTTTATTTTTTTATATTTTTATATTTTTTTTCTTTCTTTTTTTCTTTTTTTATATACACTTTTGACCTGTCATCTACTGAAAATAAATAATATACATGACTTCGGGATTTATATTGACATCCCTACATATGAGTTTTTAATAACTAAATAATAAACTAACTAATGACCCGAATTAGAAGGATCAACAAACATCGAGTACATTAAGTACATACAGGGGTAATAATTTGACTTTCTTCCCCATTTCTCCATATAATAAAAACTACCAAGATTCTCAATCATCCCAAAACTGTGTACACTACACATGACTCGACTTAGCAACCATGTAATCAAGCAAACAATTAACTATGGTTAAACAATTGTGATAACAATAATGTACTAAAAATGAGTACATACAAGGAGGGCTAAGGCGATTTGGGTGTAACATTTTAGTGGGGTGTAAACAATGCTCTTCATTAATAATCCAGAATCCACTAGAAAATTATGAGAACCGTGAAAAGGATAGGCTCAGAGGGGTGTACTAGGGGTATCTTGCACTAAAAAATAAGTGCATAGCAAGGGTGTAGGAGCAGTTATATGACAAATGAGATCATCATAACTATAACAAACGCATGGTATAGACAAGGGTTATCCTAATGCCTCTTATCACTTAGCAAATCCTAATCACACAAATGCGATCTCACTAGCAGTCTCGGGATGCATCGCTAAAGCGAGTTGTAGAATCTAATACACTACCGGTACACTCTCAAAAGCATTAAAGATGAATGCTTTTATATTCCTAAAGATCTATGGGCGAACCTCACATTTTGGGGGTGAAATTTTTAAGTGGTAGGGTTTTTGTGCTAGTCATATAACTCATATCCATTAAACGCTTCTAATACTACAGTTGCATCGATGTATGCCATATAAAATTTTAAATTTGGGCTAAAATTCCATCCTAAACTATGTTTTTGTATATTACACATCACTTTAAAGACAAAGTAAATTCAAATAAAAGAATAATTTCTAAGGCTTTTATTACCCCCTACACATAAGTTGAACATTGTTTCCAATGTTCTAAAAGTACCCGAAAAACAAATAAAGGGAAAATAAATAAAAGATGAGAGAAACTAATACTCCCCAGGTTTGCTCAATATCGGAGAAGAAACGAGATAAACCGGCTAAATCTTCATCCAAGAATCATCCATACGAAAATCCAATGAACTTCCGGACTCTCCTTATTTAATATAACCTGAAAATCAAAGACAAAAACAACTATACCCGCATAAATTCGACTGTAAATCATATACAACCCAATATAATCATAAACTAAAAACCTAATAAAACAATTAAGATATAATGTTAGTACTAACGTAATCGTGGCTTTCTGCAAAAATCTAAAAAATTATAAATTCTTGAAATTTAACAAAAATAACTTTTCAAACATTTGAAAAAACATGGATTTCTCCACTGCTATAGTTCTGACGCCGTCAGGAATAAATCCTGACGCCATCAAGAATCTCTGACAGGTTTTGCGTTTTCATTTTCTGAAAAAAAAAATTGCAAAACAACCTACTACTTATTTCCTGGAAACATTACTGCATAAAACACGAAAACGGTTAGTACAAACATATGACTCAAACAAACAAACAAACAAAGAAACGTAAAATGTGAATTAACTTAAAATTATTTATTTTACATGTCTGAAATAGTTCTTAATAACCGGATGTTTTCCTTACACTTATTTTATGCAAAATACCCTTGATTGCAATTAAGACGATGTTAAAAACAAAGCAAAGCATGATCACATATAATTCAAACAATAATGAAAATTAAAAACACACGACACTCCTAAAATGCATAAAATTAAAAGATTGGGTTGCCTCCCAATAAGCGTTTTTGTTTATTAATGAGTCTTGTAGCTAGACTTGAAGTCACTCTACTTATGTGACTCATTCGCCATTTGTACTACTACTTCCATTATTATTGGTTTTGTATTCATGTCCTAACTCTAGGCATTCCTCATAAAAAACCAAATATCTTTTTCATCACATAATCCATTCCTCTTCTTTTATCCTCCTCATTCCTAAAGTAGACCGATTGCTTGTGCTCTTTCTCCATATTAGATAATGATCGAAATTGTTCTAATTATTCTATCTTATGGGGCATTTGGTAAGCAACTTCATCAACTCCATTTTTGAATTTTACTATCCCTAATGATGAATCATGAGTCATATTGGATACTTCTATAAACGGATTTCCTAACACTACATGTGACAAATAAGGGTCTATAACTGAGCTAATATCCTCCACAATCAAGAAATCCATAATGTAAGTGAAATTTCCTACAAAGATGTGCATCCCTCTAATCTTTCCCGTAAAATTGCTTATCCTTCTAAGGTCCTCAAGATTAACCCTAGGTTGTAATTGTCTTTTCATGATCTAGTTGTAATGCATACGAGACATGATGTTCACAGGAGAATTGAGATCTATATAAGCCTTCCACACATGAACCTGCCCTATATTTCATGGTATTTTGAGGTTTGAAGGATTTTTTTCCTACGATGATTGGGCATCTCCTATAGAAAGGTGGATTAGGGTAGCGCAATAGGTACTTATGGTAGGCTAATTCATCTCTATTTGGGAATTTATCAAAGTACTCGACACCTAATTCCTCTACTCCTTCTACTCCTTCCTCTTCTTTTACTACTTCCTCCCTAACATCTCCAATCTCATACTCCTTGAATAATTCAACAAATCCTACATCTCCTTCTAAGCAAGAAAGTTCTCTTTCAATAGGTGGGGCAACTAGGTTCAAGGATTCGAGGAGTGTGTGGAACTCTAGAATCTTCCTATTCAGAATATGTTACGTGATTCGGGCGGTGATGATGGATTCGCGTTCTTCATAGTGAAGAATGGAACAATAAAATGAAAATTACAAAACAAACACATACAAAAATATAGATTAAAAGCTAAAAAGAAAATAAAAATCTCGCTTGATAGGAATCTCATGAGTAGACCTAAGCTAATAGAATTCGAAACCTAGACTATTCCCCGATAGCGACGACAAAAACTTGATGCAGATTATTGTAAGACCCGTAAGAAGTTTTACAATCCACCTAGGCAGGGTACCTATTCGTTACAGTGTGGTATAGGCAAGACTCGAGGGGTTGATCGTTCTCTAGGGAATAGTGAGGTAGGTTTGAATTGTATGTCGCTAAGATCTAAGGGTTGAGGGAAGAGTGTTTTTGTGTTTTTATTTTTTTAGAAAGCAAGTTAAGATCTTGGGTTTTAAAGAGGGGTTTTAATTAAACTGATAACTACTCCTAAATGCAATAAATGTAAATTGGTGGGAAACTCGTATAGGTAAACAAATGTGCTCACTTAATCGTGCACGACTCCCTAGTTGCTCTTTCTAACTTATTGCCTGTCGCCCTCGTTAGTGTAATGTGTAAGTATTCCCTTAATTCAGCAGCGAGTTGGTCAAGCTCGCATTCTATGTGACAACCTAGTCGGGCGCTAACTGTTAAACACGCTCCCTCCTAATAGTAAATCACGCACAATAAATACTTAATAAAGAATATACCTAAACTCAACTAGTTATGAAGAACTAATTGTAGGTTTCATCTAATCTAATCGCGTTTCCCTAGATGTCTATGCTAATGTAATATCTTATAGCTAGTTTCTAAAGCCTATCGTGCATACCACTAAAAAGAAGCAATAAAATCAAAGATAACAATAAGGTTTCATGTAATCATAAGCAAACACTAATTAATTTAGCCTAACATGTTAATAGAAAGTGAAGAACAACATAAAATCAAACAACACATAGACATATTGAATGATTAAATGGATAGAAAGACTTCACTTTAATTAAACATGTGAGTAAGTGAGTACAAAAGGGTTGGAAAACCCTAAAAATCATCCAACATGACTGCACTAAAAGTTCTCCTAATTTTCCATACAAACTATGAGAATAAAGGGGTTGTATTTATAGAATTTGGATTCTGACGGCGTCGCTAGCGTTTTGTGACGCTGTCAGCCCGTCGAATCCCTTTAGGGCTTCTTCTTTCGGCTAATCTTGATGTCGTCTCTAGTTCTTGTGACGTCATCGCTATGAAAATGTGACGGCATTAACCACTTCTTGTGACTCCGTCTCCACACACTGAGAAGTCAAACTTTGCGTCCAAAAATCCACTTTTTAAGCACATTTGGCAAAGGCGTTAGGATGGGATTCACTAGCTTAAAAAGTTGTGTTCTTGTCCAGTTTCTTCCCGAATCGAGCCCAAGTCACGTGCTTTTCTCCAAATGCTTCAAAAATGCTAATTACACAAAAAGAAAGGGTTTAGTCTAATAATAAAGCGTATTTGCATGATTCTGGCGGTTAAATGACCCCGAAAAAGTGTATAAACGACACCTCATCATTGACCTATTGCGCACAGATTGTGTGCCCTATATAAAAAATGAACAACACCCAAGTGGTTGGAGACCAAATTTTTTAAAGAGGGTATGTCTATGATGACTACTAACTTAGTAAGATGCATGCAAGAGGCCATCTGGTTTGAATTGCGACACATTCTAATGCTACCATCACACGCTCCTTTAAATTTAAACACCTTAAATTTTGCCTTTAAAAGTATGAAAAGATGAAGAGTGAATCACCTTAAATAATGGTTAATGGTAGGAGGGAGGAAACCACCAATATATGGATTTTGCTTTCCATTTATCATCCTACATTTGGCTGCTAAACAAACCGCCAAAGAACCACCTTGTTTCCTTCTCTTATGGGTGGCCTTTTAATCTAGATATTCTTGGTAACGTAAACACCCCCCTCTCAACACCACATGGAACTTTTACATTGATTTTTTCTATCATCCTCACTCCAACATCAACACATCTAGCAAACATTTCCTGAATAGCCTAACCATAAAAGAGAACAATCCATTAAGAATCGATCCAAGAACATTAAACAAACAACAATTGGATTTTTATGCATTAAATTTTTTGGGCATAACAAAATGATAACCAAGCAGGTTACTGAAGCGTTAAAGTCAAACAACCACTGTATAAATTAGACTTACAAAAACACAGTATAAAGTATGTGAAAAACTGCACCAGCATACATTGATACTTAACAATGTAAAGCAATACCGTCAAAAGTAAAATCTATAACTGTGGTGCCGCCAATCTCTGTACCGAAAACCTCTGCCTATGGTATACAAAGAAATCCCGTGATAACAACATTAGTGGCAACCTGAAATTAGGAATTAAGATGTAAGAACTTCAAAAGTAAAATATATACCAGTGGCACCACTAATCTCTGCAACACAAACCTCTACATGTGGCACATACAGAATTCTTATGATAACAACATTAGTTGGAGATGGGATTGCACGTTTTTATGGGTTAAACGAGATTCAGGCTAGGGAAATGGTTGAATTTGCCAGCGGTGTGAAAGGAATAGCCTTGAATCTTTAGAATGAGAATGTAGGGATTGTTGTCTTTGGTAGTAGTGGCAACTTGAAATTGTGAATTGGGTTATAAGAACACAGACCTAATGAGTTACAAAACTCTAAATAAGATCAAAAAGTTTTGTAACTTTAAAGGTATAAGAGCAGATATAAGAACACATATGCATTTTGCCACATGGAAATAAAGCGCACCCTATAGCGCCTATGATTATACACAACTCATATCATCACTAAACAATTGTAATATGCCCAAAACAACAAGACACATATGACATTTATACAAAAAAATTACAAAAACATATACCTACAGCAGGTGCTATAAACTGTAACAACCCTAAACAATTGATGATTTTACATGCCTTGTATAAATTGGTATCACAACTAATGATTCCATATGCACTATAAGGCGTGTCCTATTTGGCACATCAAACAAAACACATGTCATACCACCTATGAAATATGCAGCTGTAAGTTATCACTTAAGTCGGATTAAATCATGTCATATGTTCTTCCATTTCACTTGGCAAAATAACATTTATAAATTAAAACCAATGATCGCATACTATACACATGTCATACCGAGAAATCTGAAACATAGCACGCAAACCACATCACACAATGATTGAAATACCTTTTCATTTTGCCATTTCCATATAAAATACACCATAATACATACACATATCCACAAAACTACACTTATGAAATCAAGACCAATAACCACAAATCATACACAAGTCATGCACACTAATATAAAAAAACATGCAACGGTAAAATAAAATATAGCCTACAGCACTCATGATCACACAACTAACCATACTATAATTTTCCACGACCAAAAATACGGAAAACTTAAAACATCACATCAGTGATGAAAACACCCTTCCATTTTGCCATAGCCATATAAAACACACCTTAACACGGACACACACCAACAAATTCCCTGCCTCAATCGTGAAAATAGAGGTTGTTGAGGAATCTATTTCACACTCAACCATCCCTTTATTTTGTAGATAAAAAAGGTCGCACATACCAATATAACAGACATGCAACATGCAAACAAATTAAAGCTTACACCATTCATGATCACACAACTAATCTCACATTTAACCATACCACTATTTTGCATAACTAATAAAACCGAAAACTTAAAATATCATCTATAAAATCAGCAGATATAAGCATAAACAAACATAAACACATGTCCAGAAATCAAATAAAAGACAACTTGTAAAATTAAGAAACTTAAAAAATAAACCAAAATACCGTGAATTAACTAATCTAACAGCAATGGAGCCTAGGCATGGATCCTTGAAAGACCAAAACCCTAAACGATCACCACAACCTGTAGCAAACCATATAAAATCACAATTTATGATCACATATCAGAGTTATAAAAAAGCTTAAACAAACACAAACAAAAACACATATTCATAGACCTATAAAGTAAAAAAAAACAAACCAAAACACCATGCATTAACAAATATGATAGCAATCAAACCTCCACGTAGATTCTTTAAACACCAAAACCCTAAACGATTATCACTCCTCCAGATCAAAAGTAGTTAAACTAAAGAATTTAAAGAGAGAATAATTAGAAACCTAAGGTATGAAATTCTTAGTCGTGGTGAAATGCATGTGTTATTACAGACCCAAGATAATAGAGAATATGTCTACAACATGTAATGAAGCCAAAAACCAAGTGGTACCAACCCTGAGTAACAGCTAATGAAGACACACTAACAAACCCTAAACTATTTTTTTAATCATTCAAACTGTCAGCTCTGCTTGTGAATAGTGTCGGCTTAAGCCGCAGCTCTACAGTGCATCCAAGCTGACCTACTCCCTCAAACCGATCTCTCGGCTTGACGGCTTCACAACAATTTCGGCTCCAACTTTACTTGAACTAATGTTATATAGTATAATAAACGAATTTAACCCTATAACTCTCCACTAAAGGTGACGACCTAAAATATCCACTTAGTTTTACACCAAGTGTGATTAACGTGGAGGAGGTGAACAAAAATATGAAATAGGATACAAGTAACGAGGTATACGAGCATGTTAATTCTACTTCAAATAAGCTTGAAGAGTTTGTTCCCAAAGAAAAACTTTGATCGAATAATAGTGTTTGTTCAAAGAGGGTTCACACAAGCGATTCAATCTTGCAATTGATGGACAAGTTAGTTAAGGTAGGACAAACTATGGGCTATAATATGGAAGGGTGTATGCGGAATTAAACTCATTATCAGCTCAAAAGTAGAATGCAACGTTGTCAAATGAATTTTTTGTCCTTAAACATTCAAAGACTTGGTCATAAGGCCAAAAAAGGATGGGTAAAGGAGTTGTGTATGAAACATCATGTTAATTTTGTATCTCTTCAAGAAACTAAAATGGAGAGCATGGAGTTGGTTATTATTAAGATGTTGTGGGGTAATTCTTCTTTTGATTATTGTTGGGATTAAAAGCCTTCTTGAAGTTACTGCTGCTAAGGTAATAGTTAATGCTGCTAGGCATAAACTTACTGTTGCTTGGGAAAGTTAATGCTGCTAGGCATAACTTACTACTGATGGTTATAAGTTAATGCTTCTAGGCTTAACTTAATATTGAGTTACTATTGATGGGTTACTTACTACTGCTAGTTGAAAGTTAATGCTGCTAGGCATAACTTACAATTGCCGGTGAACGTTAATGCTGTTGAGGGTAGTTTCATAAATATTTTGATTAAGGGTTTCATTCAATCATTTAATTGATTTCAATCTTTCATATACTCTCTAATCATAAAGCCTAACTCAATTTCATCATTTATCATCAAAACCCAACACAATGACAACCCTACAATTTGCTGAGACTCATAATTTAGTCGCGTTTTTGACTAAATCTGCTAAAAGTGAAGGATTTGAGCAGATAGTGGATTTTCTGAATGCAAGTTCTATAAAGTATGATTTAACCGTCAATCCTACTATATATACATCATGCATTGAACCGTTCTGGTCTACTGTTAAGCTAAAAATGGTTAATAGGGAAGTTCAGTTACAAGCCTTAGTATATGGGAAAAAGATTGTTGTTACTGAAGCATCTATAAGAAGAGATCTTCAACTGGAAGATGCTGATGGTGTTGATTGTCTGCCAAATGCTACAATTTTTAAACAGCTTACACTCATGGGGTATGAAAAACTTTCATAAAAGCTTACTTTTTATAAGGCATTCTTCTCTCCCTAATTGAAATTCCTTATTCATACCATTTTGCAATGCCTAAGTGCTAAGACTACTGCATGGAATGAATTTAGCAGCACTATGGCATCTACAATTATCTGTTTAGCAACAAACTAAAAGTTCAACTTTTCCAAGTATATTTTTGAAAGCATGGTGAAGAACTTGGATACTGCTATCAAATTCTTGATGTATCTAAGATTTGTGCAAGTCTTTTTGAATAATTAACTAGAAGGGATGGCAACTCACAACAGGATTTATATTGCACCCTCTCACATAAAGAAGCTTTTTGCTAACATGAGAAGGCAAGGAAAAGACTTTTCTAGTAGAGTAACACCATATTTCCAACAATGGTGGTTCAAGCTCAAGAAAAATGGGTGAAGGCTCAACAATGCCAACTGATCCCCATCACACACCCATCATTACTCAACCATCATCATCTCAACCCCTAAGGAAACAAAAATCAAGAAGGTTTAAGGAGAAGGACACTGAGATTCCTTAGTCTAGTGTTCCTAATGATCCTACAAATATAGCAGATGAGGCTGTCAATGAGGAGCCTAGTATGCAACTTAAGGAATTGATGGATTTTTGTACCAAATTGCAACAAAGAGTGCTTGACTTGGAGAACATAAAGATTGCTCAAGCTTAGGAGATTACAAGTTTAAAGAAGAGAGTCAAGAAGTTAGGGAAGAAAGGAGGGTCACAAACTCATAAGCTTAAAAGATTATACAGGGTTGGTAGATCTAGAAGAGTAGTATCCTCTGAAGAAGAAAGTTTGGGTGATCAGGAGGATGCATCCAAATAGGAGAGGATAGATGATATTGATGTTGATAAAGACATTTACTTGGTCAATGTTCACATAGATAAAGATATGTTTAGAGTAAATGATCTTAAAGGTGATGAGATAGTTGTTGAAAGTGAAGTTGCTGATAAAGATGTGAATTTAAGTGTTGATGAAGTTACATTGGCTCAAGCACTTGCAGCTTTGAAAAGTGCAAAAGTTCAAGAAAAATGGGACGTTATTAAAGAGCCAAGTGCTGCTTCAACAAAGGTTAGTATTGTTATGCCAACAACTGCTGCTATAACAATTATAGTTGTTAGCTCAAGACCCAGAGCAAAAGGGATTGTTTTTCATGAACAAGAGCAAACTCCTACACCAATAGTTTCTTCACAACAACCAACACAGGTCAAGGACAAGGGTAAAGGCAAAATGGTTGAAGAAGAACCTGTGCATAAAATGTCTAAGAAAGAGCTACTCAAGCTTGATGAAGACCTTGCTTTCAAGCTACATGCTGAAGAAGATGAAGAAGAAAGGCTTGCCGGGGAAAAAGCTCAAAAAGTTGAAGAAGCTAACATAGCTTGGGATGATATTCAAGCTAAAGTTGAAGCTGATTATCAACTGGCTCAAAGACTGCAAGCTCAAGAGCAAGAAGAGTTTTCTGATGCAGAAAAGGCTAAATTATTTGTACAACTCTTAGAGAAAAGAAGAAAACACTTTGCAGCAAAAAGAGCAGAAGAGAAAAAGGAATAGACCACCAACAAAAGCTTAGCAAAGGAGTTTCATGTGTACTTACCTGAAAAACATGGAAGGATGGAAGCCCAAAGACTTAAAGAATAAATCCTTTGCAAATATTCAAGACTTATTTGACAAAGCTACGAAGAGGGTAAACACCTTTGTAGATATGGATACATAATTGGTGAAAGAAAGTTCCAAGAAAGCTGAAGCAGAGTCAGCACAAGAAAGCAGCTCAAAGAGAGTAGAAGAAGCTCTGGAACAAAAAAGCTCTAAGAAGCAAAAGGTATATGATGATAAAGAAACTGAAAAGCTTAAGCAATGTATAGAAATCATTTCAGATGACGGAGATGATGTAACTATTGAAGCTACACCTTTATCTACCAAATCTCCAACCATTGTTGACTACAAGATCTACAAAGAAGGGAAGAAAATCAATTTCCAAATTATCATAGCAGATGGTAATTCTCAGATGTATGTAACTTTTGGAAAGATGCTTAAAAACTTTGACAAAGAAGATTTAGAAGTTCTTTGAAGTATAGTCAAAGCAAGATTTAAAAAGATAGAGCCAGTGAATTACATGGATATTTTCTTACATCTTAATTTGAAGACCATGTTTGAACATCATCTTGAAGATAGTGTATAGAAGAATCAACAAGGGTTAGTTAAAGTGTTGAATTAGAAACTTTATGATTCTTGTGGAGTTCATTATGTGACAATGCAAAACATACTTTATTATCTGTTGGTTGAGAAGATGTATCCACTTACAAAGCACACACTACATCAGATGTTTAATGATGTGAAGCTCCAAGTTGATTATGAGTGTGAAATGGCATTTGAGCTTCTTAGATTGGTTAAGAAACAGCTTAAGGAATGCTATGTACCTCAATAAAGTGTTTAGAAGCATCCTCCTGGTGATTAATGAAGCTTTTAATGACGAAACTTGATGATTTTGAAGATAAATATCAAGTTTAGGGGAGGATTGTTAGGATTAAAAGCCTTCTTGAAGTTACTGCTGCTAAGGTATTAGTTACTGTTGCTAAGCATAAATTAGTGTTGTTAGTAATCTTAATGAAAAATATGCTAAGTAGTTAGTACTGCTAGTGTAAGTTACTACTGCTAGTGTATATTACTACTGCTAGTAATGTTAGTACTGCTAGAGTAAAGTTAGTACCGCTAGTGTAACTTAGTACTGCTGGTGAAGATTTAAGAAAACTTTCTACGTAGTTAATGTTGCTTGTACACAGTTAGTATTGTTGGTACAAAAGTTACTACTGTTGGTGTTAAAAGTTAATGCTACTCGTATAAAAGTTACAACTGTTGAAAGATTACAACTGCTAAAAGGATATAGACTGCTCAGAGAAAAGATAAAGATTGCATATGTGATATGTATGAGATATATTTGTAAAAGATACGTATAAGTTATTTGTTTAGAAGATCATGATAACTTAGGAAAATATTGTAATCCCATTAGGACTCCTTGGTGTATAAAAGGAGGTCCTAGGGTATAGAGTTCTATATATCAAAGTACCAAAAATGAGTCATAGAGTTTTTTATAGCTTCAAGGTTTTGTAACCTTAATACTAGGAGAGTATTCGTATTATTTGTAATAATAATATTGGAGCTTTTATTGTTGAATTAAATTGTGTTCTTGTGTTACTGTTTTATTGAAGAATTCTTCTTATATTAAAGATTAGATTCCGCATAATCTTTAGTATTATCAAACAAAGTTTCTATCATAGGTTGTGTAGGATTTATCTTGCATAACTAAACCTTACACAAGCTAAGGAATTCAAGATCCATTGAAGTGGGATCAATAAATATGCTCTTAGTTCTTTTTTAGACAACTCGAGGGGTATTTTATGTGTTTGGGAGCCTACTTTGTTAGTCAAAGATAACGTTACCTCGTCTGATAATTTATTGGCTGTTATGGGTACTTGGGTTTCTTCGTCTTCTAAACTCTTTATCATTTATGTTTATGCTCCCTCCTTATAAGAAAAGAGGGTGTTATGGGATTACATCCTTTAATTAATATACCGATGGGATGGAGATTGTATGATTATTAAGGATTTTAATGAAGTTAGAACATAACAAGAAAGATATGGTTTGGTTTTCAATGTTCAAGGTGATAACACTTTCAATAGTTTTATTTCCTTAGCAAGTCTGATTGACCTTCCTTTTGATGGTTATGCTTACACTTGAGCCCACCTGGCCGCCAATAAGATGAGTAAGTTGGATAGATTTCTAGTTTCTAAAGGCTTATTGGCTTTGATCCTGTATCTTTTGGCTCTTTGCTTGGATAGAAATCTATCGGATCATCGTCCTATTCTCATGCGGGAATTAAGCATTGATTATAGTCCTACTCCATTTAGATATTTTCACTCTTGGTTTAACTTGGATGGCTTTGACAAAATGGAAGAATATACATGGAAGTGCTTAGCCACAGTTGACTCGAATGGTATGATTAATTTAAAGAAGAAACTTTAAGCTCTCAAAATAGTCATTAAACAATGGACCAAAAATTCTAAGAAAAGATCTTATAAGGCAAAGATCTCCATTTAATCCAAACTTTCTAATTTTGACAAAATTCTTGACCAAGGTGGTAGTAATGAAGAGATTTTATCCGATAGATCTTTGTTGTTGAAAGAACTCAACGATATTAATTCTATTGACTCATTGGAAGTGGATCAGAACTCTAAAGTTCGTTGGGCTATAGAAGGTGATGAGAATAAAATGTTCTTTCATGGTATTCTTAATAGTAAACTTTCTCAGTTAGCTATTCGTGAGACCCTTGTTGATGGCGAGTAGATTGTTGATCCATTGACTATGAAAAGTGTGTTCCTAAAATACTTTTCTACTCAATTATCCTTGCCCGCCTCCCCTCGTATTTGCTTCATTGATAAATTCACTAATAAGTTATTATTTGAGCAACATGATGATCTCGAACGTGTTATGATTCCAGAAAAGAGCCGGTCACTCCACGTATTGACATTTCTAGCACGTAGTTCTCGAAAGTATTAAATAGTAATCTAACTAGGCCAAACCATAGAAAGCCCATGGAAAACCTGGCTTATCCATTGTATAAATACCCTCTCCACACATGGAGAGTGTATTGGTTGAATGCATTTTTTACATTTCCATGTGTGTGTTTTTGGTGTATTCTTCCATCCATCTCTCGCTTTCTAAGTCTATCTCTCTCTCTCTCAAGAATAGCTTTGTTTGTGTGAAATCTAATATCTTACAATCGGTATCAAGAGACATGGGGTAGAATAAGTGATTTGTGGTATTTTTGTTTTGAGGATATACGTCTTGTTTGTGGCTTATAAAATTTGGCTTATTGGTGTAGGACTTATTTTTTCTAAAAGCTTGATACTTTCTATTGTCAAACATTTCTAGCTTGTTAGTAAAATGAATTTCATAGCTTAAGAGTCAACTAAACAGCTTGTTTTTCAGTTTATATTGTAGCTTATTTTCTTTTCTTACATAGGTTTTTATTAGTATTAAAACAAAAGCTAAAATTTTCTTTAGTCAAAAACCTTTGTATTCCAAAACCTTTCTTATTTAAAATTGTTAAAGCTTATGTCTAATACTTATCGTTGCTTATTAGTTGAAAAGACAGCTCATTAAAGCTTATTTTTAGCTTATTTGACACGTATCATTTAATTTTTTTAGGTTTTAAACTACTTTCTTAAAAATAATAAGTCACAAACCTGTTTTGCTCATCATGTAAAAGATATTTTGTGGTTTATTACGAGGAAAACCCTGATTATTTTGAAACCTATTCTGGGCCTATTCTTTCATTTGAATACCGCAGTTTACAGGAAAATCATAGTACAAGGTTTTGAAAAGTTGAATCCCGTGGTTTATATCCATGTAAATCGCTTAACCCGCAGTTTAAGTGTATACTCGGCGGTTTAACAGGTTTCCGGATTGAAATTGCTCGTGGTTTAAACTCTAAGTCTTCTCGTGGTTTTCATTTTTGTTTCAGTGGTTTATAGTGTCTCTCATCTACGGTTTAAACTCTTGTAGGTAAACCTATTCCCGCGGTTTATCTTGTAGGTAAACCTAGTCCCGCAGTTTAACTTGTAGGTAAACCTAGTCTCGCGGTTTAACAAGGGTTGTTTCAGTTTACTCGACCGTAGTTTAAGTGAAACATAAATCGCAGACCACGGTTTACGGTTTTAGGGTGATCAAGAGGTTGAAGAAAGGCTTAAGGAAGTGGCATAAAGGGTTTAAAGGTCTACTAAGGTTAAATGATTCAGTTTCGACTTATTTTGGGTTTTTTGAGTTTCGAGTTTTGACGTTCGCGGGTCTTATAACATATACCATTATAATCGCGATCCTTCAACGATCACCATAACGTACTTCATATTGATTAATCGTCACTAAATGAAAACAAAAGGAAGGAACAAACGAAGAACCCTAAAACGTTTTTTCCTTTTACAAGGAAGAAGATGAATCTAATAATGCATGATTAGTTTTTTATAGTTGTTTAAATTTCAAATTTTATAATTTTTGCCCTTAATTTTCTAATAGTTTCACTTTTAGCCTTAGTTAAATAAAATATACCTTTAATTTTCAAACATTTTTCATTTTTAGTTTTTATTTTTCAAAATTTTATTTTTAGTTAACCTTTAGTTTAAATACTTTTCAGCGTTAGTCCTTTGAAAGCTACAATTTGATTTATTCAAGCAAACGTTACCAAACGGAATCAAGTTTAACAAACCATAACAACATCACTTAATCTACTTAAGATCCTTAATTTTATTTCATACACCAATCATTTCATTTCATGATGTCTACAATGGCTGATAATGTTATTGTTGCGGGTTCTGATAATCATCCTCCTATGCTTAATAAGAGTTAGTATAACAGATGGCAAAGTCGTATGCAACACTACATCAAAGGTAAGGAACATGGCAAACAACTTTATGACTTAGTCATCAATGGACCCTTTTAGTATGGAACAATTGAGGTCCTTGCAACTCCAACTGCACTTGCATCCACAAGAGATAGAACTTATGAAGATCTCATAGAAGCAGAAAAGATTCGTAACGCTTGTGACATAAGAGCAACTAACATTGTCTTTCAAGGCTTACCACCAGATGTTTATAGTCTTGTGAATCATCATACAGTTTCCAAGGAGATTTGGGACATAGTCAAGTTACTTATTGAAGGTTCGGAACTCTTGTTGCAAGAAAGAGAATCAAAGTTGTACAATAAGTTTGATACATTTACTTCAGAGAAAGGAAAAACGATTCACTCGTACTACTTGAGATTTGCACAGCTAATAAATGACATGAACATAATTGGAATGTCAATGAAACCACTTTGTGGAACTCGTAGAGGGGGTGAATACGTTTCCATTTAAAAATTTAAAACGTTTTGTATCAAATTATCAATCAAGTTGAACGCAATATGAGAAGTGTGAATAATACATCTATATTCATTAAAACATGTCATAGCAATATAAACACAATCATAATGTGAACTTATATCCATGACACAATCATCATCTAAACAATATAAGCAATAATCAACACACATATAGATCTAATGCAAATATAAATGTAAGGCGATAAGGTAAATAAAGATGTAAAGCGAAAAGTAAAAGAAAGTGCAAACCGGACGCGATGATTTATAGTGGTTCGGTCACGAAGCACCTCTTCGCCCTACTCCACTCCCCGAGTACCCAACTCGAGAGTTACTTCACTAGTCAACAAGCTCCCTTTAGGCGGAGAAAACCAAACACAACTAAGCTTACACCGATTTCCGACACTAAGCCAAATGTCGAGTTCTAATCATAGCTAGAACCAATCTATCACAACTTATGTATTTTGAGGACTAAAATACTAACCGCACAACTTCACTTCACCGTACAACTTCACTTCACTACACCTAGACACTAACACGATCACAACAATCTAACTCTTCTTTCTATGATCACCACGATCTAACTATACTTTCTATGATCACCACGATCTAACAACTATACACACCATGATCACCACGATCTAACTATTACACAAGTTTGGAATACATGGACTCGATCTATACATTGTGAATGTAAGACATGTCACGAATGCACTAACTAAACTACATAACTTCGTATCTTGATGATAACGAGAGTTCTTCTCTTGCACTTGGAGGAATAAGCTTGAATCACTTGGAAAGAAATGCTTAAGATTAAATGATCAAAGGATTGTAGGTGATGTATAAAATAATTTTAGACATAAAAGAATGAGTGCAAAAGGTGAGAAAATCAGTGGAGAGCAGTCCAGTAGTTATAGGCAAAGCTGGGAGCGTTTTGGCTTGGCCGGCCCCCATATCTCATATGCCAGCCCCCTTATTACTAAGGGGGCCGTCCATAGTAGGACGCTCCCAATTTTGTCTTTTTAGGGGAGGTGTTTTCTGGAACATTTTTAGCCGTTTTTAGGTAGAAAAATTAAATTCAAAATATTTATTTTGAATAAAACATTTCTTTTAAATACAAAAATGTTTTGTATAAGTTTTAAAAAATGTTTGTTTCATTTTATAAAAATGTAAGGTTTAAGAAAATAAAAATTCCTTTGATCATAAAATAAATTAAGCATTTATTTATTTATACCTTAAGTGATTTACGTCGGGTGCAAACTTCGTTGAAGCAGACTTGAGATGTCGAGAGATGTTGTCGTATGAATGCAATGATGATTTGTGATCACGAGTAACTTAAGCACTTTACATTATGTGTTATAAGTTATATGTTTGTCATCACCAAAACATGAAGAGAATGTATAGATTAAATATCGTAATATTTCTACCAACAATCTTCCCCTTTTTGATGATGACAAAATATGTAAACTATAACTCATAGTAAAATGTATAAGTTACTTGTTTACACTTCTTCTCCCCCTTTTTGTCAAAGCAAAAAGGTGGACTCTTAGGCAAGACTTATAATACACTTTAAACCTTGAACCAAAGAGGCGAGCTTGCATCATCCCCAGTGAAGTCTTTCTCCTATCAACCCCATTCAGTCATTCCAAGATATCTACTTTGACGCTCGAGCACCCCTTAGCTCATTGCACTCCTATGACACTTGTATCTCATGTATATTGACTTTAGCGGATCCATGGATCAAATTTGTTGCAAACTCTTAACCTACATCAAGGGTTAGTTTCGTGCAACATAATATATATATATATATATATATATATATATATATATATATATATATGAGCAATATTAAAGGGTTGGAATACACATATCAAGAAATGTGTAGATGGCATAACGGTTGCAACACCCCCTCGGTGTATGCTCCCCCTTGTTTGGGACACCAAGGAATTAAGCGACGGAAGTGTGCTAAAAAAAATTAGTAGAAAAGTGCACATATATATAATAACGATGATAGCTATATATATAGAAATACACAAACGGGGAACAAGACATGCATGTCTTAGATATATGCACTCTAAACTATTACATTTTAAACGAAAATTTAAAACCTAGACACATACAACCTAAATCCAAGATAAAAAGAATTATGATGTATACTTAAGACATGGGAATGTTTAGGAACCAATGATAAGGTTCGACCGACACATGCTTAAGGACTAAGACTTGACCAACAAAATTTAGTATAATACCGACTTTAATAAACGAGAACAAAATTCGTTTATTGATTGACACACTATTATTATGAGAATGACTTCTTACGAGATGTCATTTGGATAAGGAGTATTAACGTATTTTGATCGACATGTTCCTTATCATCATCTAACCAAGATGATGATGTGAATTTAAATAGACTAAGGGTTGTATTGAGAGATTCCTAAATCCTCAAGGTTTCTTTGTTAAGCATTATGTATGCTTTTCATGTTTGGGGTGTTTAAGGATAAACATTATTGCAAAACTTTAGGTCGAACTAAATGTTGATGATAAGGATGATTTGAGGAGGAAACATAAACGAAGAAGGATGAGCGTGAATGGTATAGGTCTGTTGGGTGTTTTATTGGTTGTTAATGTTGACGAACAAAGATGAAAATGAGAAAATGGTGGAAGAAAAGTGAAAGACTTGACATTGTGATGACTCAACAACACTTAAAGATTGAATATCTTCTTTGTGTTCTTCACTTGCAAGAAAGTGGAAATGATTGGATGATTAGAGAACGGGTGTGGGATGTTCTTGAGGATGAGATGCATTTTATTACGAAATTCACTTGACTTTTGACAACATACGCACACATTCTTCTGAGTGTTGGGATATGAGGATGAGACGCATTTCATTACGAAATTCACTTGACATATGACATTATAGGCACACATGCTTATGATTATCGGGATATGATGATGACCCATTGATCCATAGGATAACCCTTTGTGCATTGTGAAAGGTGTCCAACCTTTATGAGTTGTAGTAGTGGTAACTCACTCTTGGATGGTTACATGGTTGAATCTTCTTCTGAAGATGACTAGGTGGATGACTCGAGAGGGTGTACTTGAGTTAAAAAGGAAGTGAGTGTTCTTGTAAGTTGGTTTCTAGTGAATAAGAATCACATATGTAAGTTCTTAAGAGTGTTGGGTTAAAAGGATATATGTAAACAGGGGTATTTTCCCTTCCCTTTTAATTTGTGCTCATCCGGACATAAATTGTGAAATAAAAAAGAATAAATGAAGAAAAATAAAGACGGAAGCGATGAGCTTGACAATGTAATGACGGATGACGTTTAGCATACGACGAACTTCATCCACGAAGTTATTTAGCTTTTCTCGAGTATTGCGAATGTTCATAAAACAATCACACGACGAGGTACGAGGTTGTCTTAAAGGTGGTAGCAGAAATGTGGACGGAGGATATTAACCATCTATATAAAAATAAAGGCGTGATTAAGGTTTTTGTGAAATGAATTAGACATGAACAATGAGTGACATTGTAATTTGCATTTCGTGAATTAAAAGTACTTAACATTTCGGATGAAATAATTAAGTTGTCGAGATTTATCGGAATGTATTTAATAGTAACAAGACTATTAAAATGAGAATGACAAGTTTATGAGATTTATTTCATTATTACTAGACCTAGACGCAAATATTTAAACGGTTCACGTTTGAGTGGTTTGGTGTCACACCTCGACAATAGCGGAAACTCGTGAATGCAACATAATGATCAATCATAACACAAGATACAATATAAAGAAAACTACAATGCATAAACTTCAAGCGTTATGAAGACCATCCACCTTGAACAACCTCGAGTGATGTCCCAAATCACAACCAAATCCAAAACCTCTTACAAATTTCAAATGCCCACAGAGGGGTCCAAATCTAAACTTAAACCAAAACTTCCAAATACTAATAGCCAAACAAATAAACAAGCAAGGCTTCACACGAAAAATCCATACGGGATACTCCTAAGCCTGCTATCATAAATCACTAACTATTCATCTTTCACTTCACCTTAAAATGATACTCGAAAATGTCAACAATAATATTGGTGAGCACGTAGGTTTGACCTTAAACCCAAAAGTTGTGCCAATATCTCAAAACAGTAGACAAAAGTGCAATATGACAGTGAATATATGAGAAACACCCATGACTTAGCATCCTCGCTAATCATGTAAATCTCGACCTAGCTTACCCGCTAGTCGAACCATCCTAGCATCACCGCTAGTCCAGTAGCAAATATGTCACTTACGCACCTAAAAGGCCTACCAACTGGAGTACTAGATTAGGGCAGGACCTCACACATACAACGGTAGGTGTACCCAGTCGATCTAATAACCATACAAATACTGGGTAAGCGTACCCATCCGATCCAAAAAAATCATGCAACACATAATATTCATGTAGCAGTCATAAGCACTTATCTTGTCCCAAAAACAAAACCACGTTTCGCACAGTCAAATTTCAAAACAGTTCAAAACACATTTGAGTATCATTTTTCCCCAACAAAAAAACAGTAAAAATTGGGCTACGAGAACTCACCTCAAGCAAGTATTAAGCAACCAAATCTCAATCACACAAGCAAATGCAACGACGTCCACACACGACCTAGTCCAGTTAATGTCCCATTAAATCATTTACTTCCAAAACAGTCTTCACGTTTGATGCATAGAGGCTAGATGCGTTGTATAATTACCCATAATAATTTAGTGATGTGATGGTTGACGTCTCATCCCAAAATATCTTATCAATCCGATATCTCAAGGATACATACTTATACTATTTAAAGAAAATAGATAAGTAATATAAGTAAATATTTATAATAAATAATTATATGTATATATCTCGATAAGTCTATTCGGGAACCTTAGTTATCGTAAAAATAATCATAATATGGTTAAAAATGAAACGTATACGCATAAAGAGCATATTAGAGAAGTTTCAAGAAAAATTATATTTTTCGTCTTTTAGTGAATTTATTATATAAATAAAATAATATTTTATTATTTAAAAGCAAAAATCATGTTTTTAAGTAAAGTTTTCTAAGTATAAACTTTTTACAAAATTTCGACATGACCTGTATGTTTATATGACGTTTTCCAAGGTTTCAAACCTTAATTTCAACTCTTTTCACCATTTCGATAAATTTTTGACAAAATCTCAAAATCTCAATCTTTAACGTTTACTAAAACGTTTTTCCCAAAATAACGTTCAATATCACTTCGTAATTACATTTCACTTTCAAAAGTCCGTCAAAAACTCTTAAAACGACTAAATATCGCTTATTGGGCTTTAAGGCCTAACAAGGTCCATTAAGGTATTTATAGGTCCAATATATGATTCAAGTCCAAAACAAAGGTCCATTTATATACATAAGCTCATACTAATAAGTAGAAAATAATCCGGACCACAATAAGCCCTCCCATAAGCCACGGCTTAAATGGGCTTATTGTGCCGTGAGCCCATATGCTCCAAAATAGCTATATTAAGCTTGAAAATAAGCTAGTACGCTACGTATAATATTTGGTTAACACCATAAGCTATAAAAATAGTCCACGAACATACGTCATATCACGAAAATAATCAAAATCACTTCCCTTGTGATTTTGAAATAAGACGTAAGCATATAAGCTTAAAATAAGCCATAAAGTGCTTAAAAATAAGCCCAAATAATCTATACAAGCTAATATCCAAAATAAGCTATCTAGCAATATATGTTATTCAACCATCACGACCACAATATCAAAACTACAAAAACCACTTTGTTTCTTCTCTTATTCGACGCAAGCCAAACACCCCTTTTTTATTCGTTTTGTTTCCAAAAATCAATTTTTACGACGATCAACTTGTACAACTAACATCTATGCATCAATATAAACCCAAAAGGACAAATGAAATTTAAATTTGGAAACTTACAAGAAAATCTTCAAAAATGTAGATTTCGACACGAACCGGATAACCCAAACGTTGTTTAAATGAATACCCAAATACTTATATCAACCCGGAATATCACGTTCTTGATCAAAGCTGGAAAATCTATGGTGGTTTGTGGTGGTTGGTGGCGGACGAACACACACACACTTATGTGTGTATTTTAGTTTTTGAAAACGAGATGACTAAATGGAGATGTTGGTTGTAAAAGAGAATATATGTGTACAAGTTCTAGACAAATGAGCTAAAATCAAGCCTCCTTGTCCCCTCTATTGTCTCATAACCGGCCATGGGATCCTATGGGGTCTCGGGTCTTTCTTTTCATGTCGGGATCACTTAAAAGCTCGTAAAACTTAACCGTAAATTATCCCCTAAAGTTAATTAGCATTTTTATTCACTTTAAAAATACTTCTCCATTAACCTAGAGTATTTACATGACATATTTACACTTTAAACCCTTCAAAACTCATTTGGACATTAATGGACGTGTTAGGACTCATTTTTTGGCATTTCTCGAAAATTCACAGGTCAAACCACCCAGAATACAAATAACACAATAATAACCTCTAAAAAGGACTATTATTCCCAATAAACCATAAATTACCATAATTCTCAACAAAATCACCACCGCCAACACGGTACAAAATTTGAATAAACTGACGGAAGTCAAATAGTCATAGGACTAAAATGAAATATTCAGAACACAAAAAGGGTAAAGTTTACATTCTACTCCCCTTAAAAGAATTTCGACCCCGAAATTCAACTACTAACATACTAAACAAATGCGGATACTTCAGTTTCATTTGATCCTCACGTTCCCACGTGAATTCAGGTTCACGTTTCGAATTCCACAGAACCTTAACGATGGCAATTCTACTCCGCTTCAACTTCTTAAACACTTTTTCCAAAATTTCCACAGGCTCTTCTACAAAATTTAACTTAGCATCAACTTAGATCTCATCCAAGGGCACTTGAAGGTCATATTGCAAGACAGTGTACTCATCCGAAGAGGGCACAGAATTCAGAATAGTTCAAGGAAAAGGTACAACTAGCACAAACTCAGGAAATGAGAGTTGCTTTGGATGAGGAACAGATTGCATTTTTGGAAGATAAGGGAGAAAGAGTTAATTTAGACCAGCTACTCAAGCACTAACAACCAATGTTATCTTCTAAACAGATGGTATTGATGCATTTGATCCTGACGTTGATGAAGCACCTACAGAAAGTGCAGCATTCATGGCAAATCTCTTTGATTATGGTTCAGATGTTCTCTCTAAGGTACCAAATTACAACACTTGTCATGATAATACTGTGTTTGAGCAAAATTTTCAAGAGATGCAATATTCTTAACAACCTATTACTGATGATTCAAATGTTGAAATTACCAGTGACAGCAATGTTATCGCCTATGATAAATATCTAAAAGAGAGCAAAAATGAAGTTGTTCAAAGTACTACATCTTCTTACCATCAAAATGATATGATAATGTCTGTAGTTGAGGAAATGTCTAGCCAAGTTCCTAAATGCAATGCAGTATATCAAGAGAATAAGACTGTAAATGAATCATTGACCGCTGAGCTTGAAAGATATAGAGAACAAGTTAAAAATTGTGAAGAAAGACAAAATTTTGAGTTAATAGACAAGGAAAAAGATATTGATTCTCAAATGCGAGGTATAATCGTTTATCGAAATGCAAAGTAGCCGATTTTGAAAAACAAATTCAAACGTTAAAATTGCAACTGTATGCAAATGTTGAAAGTCACAAGAATTTGTCAACAACAGTTGATGTTTTGAAAAAGGAAACTAAAGAAAAACAAGAGAAATACATTGAAGAAATTATTGATTTGGAAAAGAAAAATAAATCTCTTGAAAACAATGTTTACAAACAAGGTAAACTATGCAAATGATGCATATGTTAACGAAACCTCAAGTTATTTTTGATGAAAATCAAAAAACTACTCTCGGTTATCAAAATCCTTTGTATCTTTCTCAAGCTCAACAAAAACAACCTGCGTTGTATTGTGGTCATACCATAGTTAAGAAACATGATTTGAAGAGGCTTTAATATTGGCTAAAGAAAGTAGAATTAAAATGTTTGAAAAACAAAAATGATCCAATTGTGAAAGAGAAAAGAGTGGACATCACTCCAATTGATTACATTGCACTAAATAGATTGTCTGAGCATTTTGTTAAGCATTTTGTGCCTCAAAAACAACTCCCTGTAGAACAAGCCTTTTGGTTACCAATTTCAAAAATAGTTTCAGAAAAACCACAGGTTCTATAACAACCTATAATTTTCACCAATGTAATTATCCATCTATTAAATTAGATGCACTATAATATCCATTTATTATATATATACCACCTTTTTACAGGGAAAATTTTTGCTTTATCTCATTATGCAACATAACTTGCATCTCTAAAATAAACGAGCTCACGCAACCTCCACCAATGCCATCTATATCTATGTTTATATCATGTAAACATCTGAATATGTCAAGTCTATATCTTAATATCATTTTACCAAGTACATTACCCATTTAACATAACATTTACAATATTTTATCAAAACGGGCTTTAAACGTTAAACGTTTATATCAAAACCTTAATTATATGTAATGTATACTTATAAACTGAATGTGCAAGTATTCAAAGCATGTGTACAAGTGTACAATGCACAACATTTGAAATATATTTTCCCTCTAAATCAATGTACAAGTCCTTAATGCAAAATGTACAAAATCATGAAGCATGAATTCAAATAAGCTTATTTTTCACCATTTTCATTCTAATTTCTTACCACTACTTTAGCACAAGGTACAATACTCAATGCACAACATCTAAACCCTAAACCTAAACCCTAATTCATTCTAAAACCTTAATCTAAAACCCTAAACCCTAAATGAAACCCTAAAATCCTAATTTCAATTTAAAACCTAAAAACTAAACCTAAACCCTAATCCTAACATTAAATCTTAATCCTAAAACCTAATCCTAACACTAAACCTTAATCCTAAACCCTAATCTACGTTTTAAAACCCTAAATCCTAAGCCAAACCAAAACCAACCCATCACCCATTTTCTTTTGTTTTTTACCCATTTTAAACCTAAGCTAGCACCCTAACACCTCAAGCACCTCTATGACTAACCTACTATCTCCCTAAGCACTTTACAAGCACCTCCATCACCTCCTTGTAAGCTACTTACACTCCAAACACCCCTTCCACCTCTTCATAGCTAGTTTCTAGCTTACCTTACTCATCATACTAGCATCCCTTAATCACCCCAGCTATCTAAGACACTAATCAAACCCCAAACTTGGGCACCAAGGTGTTTTCAGCCCTATAAATAGCCAAACTCCCCCACCATTTCAAACACACCTCAAATTTCATCATCACACAAATGGAGTCATAAATCAGACCAAGTAGGATCAAGTGAAGTCCCT
>BQNB010015335.1:23794-73451 GCA_026074375.1 Tanacetum coccineum | reverse complement strand
ATTCTTACTGATGTAAGTATTGCTGATGCAAAAGGCAAGAACAAAGAACAATTTGCAGACTAACTTATGGCTTGGTGCAGCACTAAACTCATCCTATTGAGTGTGTATAAATCACACTTAAACACATAAAAAGCCTAGAGGACCTAGAACAAAAAAAAGCAATTCTAACTTAAACTATAACTTGCCCTGGTGCTAAAAAACTAAATAAGCCATAACTATTTAATTTTTGCAAACTAACTTATAAAAACTAAATGAAAACTAATCTTAAATGAAAACTCAGCTGACTCAAACAAATTGCACAAGTAATATTGACTTTTAGAGGTCAAACTTTCTTAAACCAAACACTCCTAATTAATATGACAGATTTTAAAAAGCTTATGAAATGAAAATCTATTTATCAAAAGCTTAAGACCAGATGATGCAGAGTTTATATTATCCCTAATAAGCATGAATTAACAACTAAATAAGCAGTAATCTAAAATTTAAGCTAATTTCTACTATTTTTGGTTTTTTATGGTTTTTAAGACAAATATATGTAAACCTATAATCTAAGATGATTAAGCTAAAATCAGATTATAAGAACTAAATAATAAGCAATATAGAAGGCAAATAGTACTAATAAGTAGACAAAATAAGCAAATAAGCAGTCCTACACTATTAAGCTAAAATTAAGCTAGAAATGAAATTATGAAAAGTAAATGAAAACTTACTTGTGCCTCAGCTAAACAGAAGCTCAAACTCAATTATCAGCTACAAGCTCTAGCTTATTCATGTGAATAAGCTAGTATAAGTCCATGAGGATCCTTCCATTTTAGATCCCCCTTCCATAGCTTAAATCCAATAAGTCCAAGGTAAGGTAATAGTTTTTAAGCTGATTTTAAAGTAGTTTAAATAAAATTAAGGTTAATTAAGCTCAATCATGAGCTTAGAGACTCATGAGAGCTTATGAGTAGCTTATGGCTTTAGTTTAACAATTGATATGAAAATAAAGAGATTATGAGAGATTATCTAAAAACTGAATTATCATTAATAAAAAGCTTAGTTACAATACTTGAAATGAAAGTTACAATGTTTAAAAGGTAAATTAAGCTGGAAAAAGGAAATTAAGCTAAAACTTAAATCTAAAGCTACAAGCTAAAAACTAACTAGGTGAAAAGATCTCTCCGACTGTGTGAACTGTTGAGGGCTATTTATAGCTGAACAAAGAACCTTCTAGCCCCTTGCCTTCATCAATCATCCACCCTTGATCTTTCTTTCATTTTTGATCTTTGCTTTTGGCCATTGGATCACTAAGTGACCTCACACGGATTGCCAACGTGGCAATCCATGTGAGGCACACTTGTGTTTCTTCTCTGAGTAGATTAGCACAAAAACCCATCACTATGTGTGCTTTCCCCATGGCTGACGTGGTTATGAGCTTGAGTGAACTTGATTAGTCCATTGATATGACTGATTTGTCCTTGCCATTGTGTTTAGGAGCTCATGAATTGACTATCGCACCCTTTGATTTCTATTTGCCCCTTGTTTTTAACTGAGTGGTGGATTGTAGGTGATGATGAATAGTAAAAATAAGAATGGCGCCCTTTTTTTATAACTGAAAACGGGGTAAAATTTGTTTTAAACTTTGGCCTATTGACATAATTGGCCCTTGACATTTGTTTTCTCATTTCTAGTTATAAAAAGTTTTGGGACAATGCAAGTTTGGTCCCTGGAGTTTTATGAAAAAGTTAATGGACTAAGATTTGGGCTTATGGTTATGGGCTTGGATCCAGGTAAGGCCCATTTAGGGTTTAGAAGGCCTATTAAGCTTTTCTGGGCCTAATAAGGGAGGAGGGGACATTTTTAGACTTTTGTGAGAGTTGAGGGACCAAATTGAAATATTTTGAGGATTTGTCCTTTTGTGTTTGACTTAGTTTGACTATCTTTGACTGACTTAGACTTTTCTTGGTTGATTTTGACTGAGGCTTGACTTTTCTGGCTTCGGCTTTGTACTCTACTGATTCTCGTGTCCGTGCTTACCTGTTTTTGACTGTTTTCTTGTGATTTTTGATATATCCATACCTGCATACACAAAACACAAATACAAGCACATTTTTGCTATTTTTGGTCTGTTTTGGGTTTATTTGGGTTATTTTAAGTACAAACGGATATGTGTATTCTACCCTTATCAAAATTCCCCAAACTAAACGATTGTGTGTCCTCACGCAATATCACATGCCTTGTAACCAAATACCTCAAAAATTCCCCAAACAAAACCTTTGAAAAGTAGCAAAGATTTTTGTTGAGAGAGATAAGAGATCACAAGTTATAAAACACTTTTGAGTATGTATTTAGTTTAGTGGTGAATTATAAAAGTGTGCATGGTTTCGGGAATATATAGGGCTCGAATACGAGTGGTGCCCAAGTTGGGAAGTGTGGTGGCTAAGTTCTAGCAATTAGGGAGGATAGCTTAACAAGGT
The DNA here is from genome assembly GCA_026074375.1 of Tanacetum coccineum. NCBI lineage: Eukaryota > Viridiplantae > Streptophyta > Magnoliopsida > Asterales > Asteraceae > Tanacetum > Tanacetum coccineum. Next base: position 70,992 of record BQNB010015335.1, on the reverse strand, counting down.
CTTGGAGAGTGGGGAGGGCTCGGTTCACCAAGGTGGTGACGAGTAGGTGACAAGGTGGTGGTGAGGTGTTTGCTTGGGGCTCAAGTGTGGTGACAAGGTTTTAGACAAGGTGGTGGATCATGGTGGAGGGTGCTAGCTTTGATATTTGGCTTGGTTTCAAACTAGTTCGACTAGTTTAGGGTGGAATGGTGTTATTTAGGATGTTTCAATTTTTGGGTTTTTTAGGGTTTCGTCGAGCTTAGGTGGTGTTGGAGGGAAGAACTAGTTCAAATGTGGTGCTTAAAAGGCTTGTAATCCATGCTAGAAAGGTGGTACGAAATGTTCATAGAAATTTGGACGAAAATGACTTAAGTTTGAATTCCATGCATAATCGGCCTAGTACTTATGCTTTAAGGAGTTTGTAACTTAAGTTTGGGAGAAAATTGCTATTCAATTTTTATGCATTGGTAACTTGTACACAAGCCTTATAAGTTCGTACATTTGTATTGTATGGAAACATTACATGTAGTCGGGTTTTTTGATATAAACGAATGTATGTGGTAAAAATGGTTATTAGAACATATTAATTGCCATATTATAACGTTCACTTGATATAAATGTTGATAGAATTGGCATTGGTAGGTGCGTGAGCTCGTTTACTTTGGAAATGTAAGTTACGTTACATAATGGATAGAATAAAACAAAAATATTTCTGTGAAAATGGTTATATTTGATACAATAGGTGGAAAATTACATTGAGGAAAATTGTGGGTTGTAATAGTCTCCCAACCTTAAAGAAATCTTGTCCTGAGATTTAGTTGGATGTTGAAGTGATGTTTGGAAATAGATGTGGATATTTGGCATGAATTTGATCTTCGCGTTCCCACGTGAATTCTGGTCCTCTTTTAGAGTTCCATCTTACTTTGACTATCGGGATACGACTTTGTTTTAGTTGTTTGACTTCTCGGTCTACGATCTCTATGGGTTCTTCCACAAAGTTGAGTTTGTCATCGAGCCGAAGCTCTTTCATTAGAATAATGAGAGATTCGTCAGATAGGCATTTCTTTAAATTAGAAACGTGGAAGGTACTATAGACGTTATTGAGTTCTTCAGGAAGCTCAAGTTTGTATGCCACTGGGCCGACCCTATCAAGGATCTTGAATGGCCCAATGTACCAGGGATTAAGCTTTCCTTGCTTTCCAAATTGGATGACACCTTTCTGAGGTAACACTTTCAACATAACACGATCTCCAACTTGGAATTCCAAAGGCTTTTACCTTACATTGGCATAACTCCTTTTCCGGTCTCTTGCAGCTTACAAGCATTGTCAGATTTGAACTATCTTTTTGGTGGTTTCATGGATTATCTGTAGTCTCGTGAGTTAGACATCTCCAACTTCGGCCCAGCAGACAGGTGATCGACACTTTCGACCATAAAGTGCCTCAAATAGTCTGCATAATACTAGCATACAGTCGTAACTGTTATTGTAAGAAAATTCTACCAGTGTTAAGTGTCTCTCCCATCCTTTTCCAAAATCTATAACACAGGCTCAAAGCATGTCTTTGAGTGTTTGGATAGTTCTTTCACTTTGTCCATCAGTCTCGGGATGATATGCCATACTCATGTCTAATTGAGTACCCAAAGCACTCTGCATTGACTGCCAGAATCTGGATGTGAAATGACTGTCATGATCCGAGATGATGGATATCGGCACTCCATACCATGAAACTATCTCCTTTATATACAACCTTGTAATGCTTTCCATACTATCTGTCGCTTTGGTGGGGATGAAATGTGCTGATTTGGTAAGGCGGTCTACAATGACCCAAATTGTGTCATGTCCACTTGATGTTTTGGGTAGTTTTGTAACGAAGTCCATCGTTATTCTTTCCCATTTCCATTCAGGAATCTCTGGTTGTATTAGTAATTCGGATGGCTTTTGACATTCTACTTTAACTCTAGAGCATGTCAAACACTTGCTGACATATTCAGCGATGATCGCCTTCATGTTAGGCCACCAATAAAGTTTCTTTAGATCCTGATACATCTTGTCAGAACCTGGGTGGGTGGAATATTTTGATTTATGGGACTCATGCATGATCAAGTCCCTCAAATTACCAAAGAGTGGTAACCAGCTTCGGTTCTTGATACATCAGGTTCCATCAGAACGTACTTCAAATGCTTTGTCCATTCCTCGTAGGTTCTCAGCTTCGATGTTCTCTTCTTTGATCGCCTCGGTTTGGGCTTCGAGGATTTGTGATGGTAATTTTGGGTGAAGAGTTATGACTAATGCTCTAACTCGGAGTGGTTTGATTCGTTCCTTTTGGCTTAAGGCATCTGCTACAACATTTGCTTTCCCAGGATGGTAATGAATCTCACAATCGTAATCTGCGAGCAACTCTAACCAACGGCATTGTCTCATGTTCAATTCTTTCTAATTATGGATATGCTAAAGACTTTAATGATCAGTGAACACAATACACTTTGTGCCATACAGATAGTGTCTCCAAATTTTAAGAGCGAACACTACAGCTCCTAATTTGAGGTCATGTGTGGTATAGTTCTCTTCATGAGGCTTAAGTTTGTCGTATGCATATGCAATAAATTTTTCTCTTTGCATTAACACAGCTCCCAGACCTTGATGTGATGCATCACAGTAAACGACAAAATAGTCATTTCCTTCTGGTAATGCTAAGATTAGAGCTTCACATAGCTTCTGTTTTAGTAGTTGGAAAGCTGACTCTTGGTTTTCTCCCCGGATATACTTCTTGTTTTTCTGGGTTAATTCAGTCAAAGGCTTTGCAATCTTCAAAAAACCCTCGATGAATCTCCGGTAGTAGCCGGCAATTCCTAATAATTGGCATATCTCTGTGGGTGTGGTAGGAGATGCCCAATCCTTGACTACTTTAATCTTGGTGGGGTCAACGTGAATTCCTCGGCTGTCAATTACGTGCCCAAGAAACTGCACGGTACTGATCCAGAAATCACATTTGGAGAACTTGGCATATAATTTCTCCTTTTTGAGTAATTCCAATTTATTCTTAGGTAATCTTCGTGTTCTTCTTTATCACGGGAGTAGATTAGAATATCATCAATGAACACTATCACAAATTTATCCAAGTATGGTTACACACACGGTTTATGAGATCCATGAACATAGCAGGCGCGTTGGTTAAACCAAATGACATTACTTGGAATTCATAGTGTTCGTATCGCGTTCTGAAAGCAGTCTTGGGAATATCTTCATCCCTGACTCTCAGTTGGTGATAGCCTGATCTTAAGTTAATCTTCGAGTAAGTACTCAAACCTTGAAGCTGGTCGAATAAGTCATCGATCCTGGGTAATTGGTAACAATTCTTTACGGTGAGTTTATTTAGCTCACGGTAATCGATACATATTCTGAAAGATCTGTCTTTCTTCTTAACAAATAAGACAGGAGCTCCTCAAGGCGAAATACTTGGTCGAATAAAACCTCAATCTGCTAACTCTTGGAGTTGGTCAGATAGTTCCTGCATTTCTGAGTGAGCTAATCTGTAGGGTGCTCGGGCTACTGGTGCTGCTCCTAGAATTAAGTCGATTTGAAATTCTACTTGGCGAACTGGAAGAAGGCCGGGTAGATTTTCGGGAAAAACTTCCAAAAATTCTCTGACTACTGGTATATCTTCTAGACGTTTTTCGCCTGACTTCTTCTCCATTACTTGGGCTACGAAAACTTGATATCCCCTGGATATATATCTTTCGGTTTTAATACAGGATATGAGGTTTAGTCGAGTTTTACTTTGATCACCTCGTATGATCAAAGTTTCACCGTCGATTGGGATGTGGACGACTTTCTCGACATAAATAATTCTAGCATGATACTTGGATAACCAATCCATACCAATGACGACGTGGAAACTACCGAGTTTAATCAGTATGAGATCAATTTTGAAAGGTTGGTTTAGCAAAATCAGAGTGGAACTCTGGATAACGGTATTAGTGTATACTAGGTTTCCATCAGCCATTTCAATTTCGTAAGTGGTATCTAGTGTAATTGGTGGGATATTAATCATAGAAGCAAGAGATATGGATACGAAACTTTTATCGGCTCCTGAATCAAATAATACTCTAGCTAAATGTTGGTTTAGAAGGAACGTACCCGTGACTACGTTCGGATCTTGGTGAGTATTCTTGTCTCTCAGCAAGTATGCTCTTCCGTGGGCACTGTTGTTTGCCTTTGGGCACTAATTTCTGTAATGTCCTTTCTCTCCACAGGCATGACAAGTTACTGACACTGGCTGCAGGTTGCTTCTAGTGGCTGGCCCTTTGTTTCTGCAGTTCCTGGTCTGGTGACCTACCTTGTTGCAAGTCTGACACTTGACAGTGTAAGGTCCTGTGTGATGCAGGGTGCATTTCTTACACAAGGGAAAGCTTCCAATATACCTACTATTTTTAGTTGGGGTGACAGCATAAGCCCTAACAATTTCTTGCCTTCTATTATGTTGTTGTTGGTGATCATTGTTGCGGTTGCTATTGTTATTACGATTATTCTGGTAGTTGTTATCATCAAACTTTCATTTGTGATCATTGGTTCCTTGAACAAATTTTACTTTGGTTACTTGTGTAACATTTCTCATTTTAGGGCATTTTCGACTCCTTTATTCGTCACTATTTATTTTCGGTTCATTACGCGTTTACTTTTAAATTAATTTTAAGATAAATCGTGTAGACTAGAAATAATCATTTACGTAAAACCGCTACACCAAATAAATTAAAGTTTAAGACAAACAAGTGTTATATAATTACTTAAGAAAGATAATTATTAAACTTTGCATATTTTATTTTATTGGTCAGTAAAAAGGACTTTCCGTTCAACAATAAAAAACATGTAGTCACACCCGAAAATACCTAGACTTACCTAGACTCAAACCAATGCCCACTTTTAAACCTTAAACACAAAATTAAATCAATTCTTGTGTTAAAAGCCTATGTTGGCCGAATGAGGGGACTAAAGCAACTAGAAAATCTCCTAATGATCCCTAAGTACTTGTACAACCCATGTTTAATTAAAACATGTACAATATGTTCCTAGTTAGCCTATTACCCAATGGTTAATAACCATTTTACTCCCTCTTGTGCCTTGTACACGTTGGCATACACACATACCCCCAAGAAATCTTGCAATAATCTATGTACATCACAAAAACTTCATTATACATGTATTAAGAAAAGCCCATTAAACTACCTTAAAAACCACCAACACATGTACTTAAACTACTACTCTTAGCTAGCAAAGGGACATGGTTTTAGGAAGTGGTATGGAGATAATCCTCCTATAAATATAGAGACTTACAACTAAGAGTGTTTCCACACTCACACATTTAACAACACCCTAGCAAAAACCAACCTTGTTGCTCTATTTGTTTTGGGTCACCACAGCCAAGACACTATCCACACAAACACGACATTACACTAGGTAATATCAAGCTAAGGTTTTACATTTAAGCGGTGTGTATGCAAGATAGATTCGGTTTATAACTAAGGGCTTGGGGTATACAAGTGGAGTTTCCCACACGACTACATGACACACAAGTTCATGAAGCTAGGACCCTATTATAAGTGTCTTAGCCTACGGTTCATTTTCTAGTTTCTGTTTGCTTATGTGTCATAAGGCCGGTTATTATGTGTTACAAGCTAAACATTGGGTCATGCCTCAGCATGACAGAAAACAAATCCACGTCTTACAATTTACAAACATATATAGTCTTGTGTGGTGAACCAAAGCCTAAGGCACGTAAACAAAGTCTTGTGTATAAGCATGAATGTTTAAATATGACATGCACACTGTAAACTATTTATAGAGAGGTTTGATAACTCGTTTGGAAACAAAAAACACTTTCTTGTCACGTTTCATAATACTTAATATATATGCTAAACGCCACATCATTTGTACCCCAGGAAAATGACTAATAAACAGACTAAACACTAAAGTATGAGATAAATATGTTGCAAATATGTTTGTATTGTGTTTTTATGTCTTACAGGTACAAAGGATTGAAAACAAAGCAAAAACGGTAATTTTTGGGTGACTTTCGACGACGTTTTTACGATTATCGAGGCTCAAACGAAGTTGTTAATATTCCTCGATCACACCATTGGAAAGAGCATGAAATTTCGTGTCCAACGGTACCGGCCTTTCATATTTGAATCTTTTTATTTTGAACCTTTTTCGTCCCTGTTTGAACCTTTAATACTAGTATAAATGAACTAGGCCAAAGAATAATTAAATAAATAATAGTATGTATATATAACAAGACCACTGCCTAGCGCAGTTGGTCTTGTGGTTTGCTTTGAGATTTCAAACGGGAGGTCCCGAGTTCGATTCATGCAGAGGGGTTTATCCCCCTCACGACCCGACCCGGCCCACGACCCGATCCACGACCCGATCCAGACCCTGCCCACGACCCGACCTGACCCGGCCCATTACCTGACCTGACCTGGCTTGACACCGCCTGTTGACTGGTTGTCAACCATGGTTGACGGGTGGTTCGGCGGTGGTCCGACGGTGGTCCGCCGCCGTTAACCGGCGGTTCGGCAGTGGTTGACTGGTCGTTTACCTGCCACGTGGTTGCCACGTAGCGTGCCACGTCATGGCGTCTGGCCAATCAGAGGCTGCCACGTGGCACAACTAATGATTGGGTACGAGGTATATTCATGGTATTGTAGGTACGAGGAAGGTTCTGGTAGCACACGTGTCGTGCGTCGATTAGTGGATCGAGATATATTGCAGCTGGCAACAGTGGTACACGCTTTGTGCTGAAATGACGAAAATACCCCCCACTTTTACACTATCACGCGTCTGGACCACCTGAAAGGACGAAATTGCCCCTCCCCACTTTGGCTATATATACAATCACGTAGCAGACGCAGCAAAGGATGTTAGGATTTTATTTTTTTTCTAGTTTACTCTCAAAAAAGTAGTATAGATTTTAGCTTATTTAGTTTAGCTTATTAGTATTTTTGTAAAAGCTTTTTAAAGCTTATTAGCTTATTGTAATAATCTTTTTGAGCTTATTAATGAAGATGTTTGAGGTTGGTTAATGCTTATTATTTTTGATCTCTTTTTCTTATTTCTTACCTTTTCTTATCTTTAGCTTATTTAATAAGCTTATTTGAGCTTATTATTTTTATAGCTTATTTTCTATTTCAAATAAGTTATCTTTTAGCTTATTTGATTGAATCTAAGCTTATAGATCTAAATAAGCTTTTGCTTATTTCATCTTTTAAGCTCTTTTCTTTTCTTTTCTTTTTCAAAAATGTTTATTGTTTGATTAAGCTATATTTGAATTGCTAAAAAGGTTTCATGGAGTCTCCTACTCGAATTATTCAATTAAGTTTACAGCACCTTTATATTCGAGAGCTTATAATTTAGCTTATTTAGTCATAAAGTTCTAAACTTTACTAGTTTTTCTTATATCTTATTAAGCTAGGTTATTTTGAAGGGTACCTTGTAGCTTGATTTAAGATGTGGCCTTATTTATAGCTTATATCTTCACCTTTCTTTCGAAAAAAGCCTTGATAGCTTTTTAGCTTATTCTAGTTTTTATTTCAATATAGTTTTTTTTATATAGATTTAATCTAGTTTTATTTTTACAAAGATTAGTTTTCAAAAAAAAGTTTTCATCTTATTAGCTTATTGTTTTTAGAGATAATCTTAAATGTAATCACCCCAAAAAAAGTATCGCAGCGGAAATATGTCAGGGAGAGTATTCATTAATACAATAGCACATGATACAGAGAACGACATCTAATGTGTCGTTTGTAAAACAATCTCGTGATTTTCTGAATTCAAAATAATAGTTGTCCATAATTGCATCACAATGTAAAGCTTGAAAGCGACACAACGTGATTGATCATTGTAGAAATTCCATTTATGAAAATCTTGTTAATATAGACTCCAATGCACATCAGATAGTCCAAGCATCTAATTCACCTGAGAAAAACATTCTTAAAAGTGTCAACATTAAAGTTGGTGAGTTCATAGAGCTTTGCAAATATAAATGTAATTGTTGGAATCCAAAGATTTACAAAGTATGTATGACCATTTCAATCCTTATAATAATCGCCAAAAGTGCAAGAGTAAATGTAAAACCAAAAGAGTTTAGTGTTTATTGCTTCGCCGCAATATAATGAAAAGTGTTCATAAATTAGTAATGTTTAATAAGTAGTATGGGCAGTGAGATCGTTGATTTCCAAAATGTATGGGTAGACTATAACAAATACAGCACCAATAAAGAATATCTACTGTTCACTAAGCTCATGACATGAAGTCGAAATATGTTATTGCATTTAATGACAAAATGTGCACGTGTACGATGTTCAAACCCGTAAACATCCAAATTGTTACGACTGTTACATTCGTTGTTTTCAGTTACAGTCAAAACTTGTGAGCGTACTCACACGAAGAGGGATGTCAATCCACTAATAAGATCTATTTTATCACTCGCCCTCCTTACTACCGGTTTTCGGTCAAGAATTTAACAGTTCATGATAATGGGCAATGGTGGGTTAAGTTACTTAGGCACATGTAAACAGGAGATGATAACCGAAAACACTTGTGTCCAATAAAAATTAACCATTGTATTCGTAAATAGCTTTGAGCACTTAAATCCATAAGTAGAAAAGGGTGTGATATAAATCAAGTAATTGAGTTTGTAATGAGTATGTAAACAATTTCGTAAACGTGTATGCAAATGAGTATGTGACAAAGTATGAAACCAAGTTTGCAATTAACCATGTAATTGTGTTTGTAACGAATTGCAAAAGCAAGTATGTAAACCAAGTGTGTAGAATAGTATATAAAAGATATTGTAAACGAACATGTAAATAAGCTGTATTGAGCATGTATTCTCCCCCGAGATTTGTAAAGTAAATGTAAAACAAGTAAAAGAGGGGCTATAAACTCACATCGTCTGTTGGAGAACGCTTGGCGGGATGTAACACATTGTGTACAAGACGAAATACGGAAACTGGAAAACGCTCGACAATGAAGTTGGCAACTAATCTTAACGCCTAGTCCCACTTTGCCCTAGGATAATGAATATGGGTTTTCCGATGGATGGTTTTTTAAACGTAACGACGGAAACGTTGATAAAAGATTTAAGATTTAAGTTTGTCATAGTTTGGTGCGTTGGTTAAATAACTAAATCAATAAGCATATGTAATTCTATACGTGAATCATATAGCAGAGTATGTAATATATCCCGTATATATTACATATGAAAAATAAGCAATTATATAATTCGTATGGTGAATTATATAATAAGACAAACAATCAAATGAATAATTTGCAAAAATTTATAATACATTTGCAAAATTTTATTTAAGAAACGTGAGTTAAAATTGATTAAACAAATGTTTCGACACACGTTTTTTTTTAGAAATTCACCACTTAAAGAATATAAAAATCCTTAGCATAAATGTTAAGCGTACGTTTTTCAAGTTATAAATCATTGCAAAATTATGTCTTTAAAGTTTTTCACAAAGGTTATGATGTAATTTTCCAGTCGACAATTATATAATAAAAATAATTTTTATAATCTAGTATTATCTTTTTCTTTATGGTTTGCTTAAAATAGTTATCCCAATTGTAAAGGTATAGTTTCCGTTTGTTTATCCGGTTATCGAAATGTTACAAATTAACAATCTTTAATTTATATAATTTAATCATTTTTCAATCAATCCGTGTTGCAATCTACTCGTGTGATCAATATATATAATTCGGCGAGACTAAATAATATATGACACATTTATTTAACCATTAACCACCATTTAATCCGATTTTATAATTTATAAAGTCTCGTGTTATATTTATTAGTCAAGTGTATAAACGAAACGAACCCTTGTTGTTTCGCTAAACCAACCGCTCCAACTACATAACCAAACAAACACCCCCTCATGTTGTTTTCTGCCCAACCAAACGCCCCTGTTGGCGCTAACAACCAAACCAAACACACCCTTTATGCATAAACCCATATCCAAACGCCCTTGTGGCTGTTTTTATTTAAAACAAACGCACCATGGCTGTTTCGCAGCCAACCCAAACGCACCATAACGGCTGAACCAAACAGCCCTATATGGGCTGTTCCCAGAAACAAACACCCCTTTGGGGCTTTACCCACAGAACCAAACACCCCTTGGCTGCTACACAGCCAGCCAAACGCCCCCTTTTGTTGCAAACTAAACCGCACCTGATGGTGATAGGACCAACCTGACGCACCCCATGGCTGGTGGTTTGTAAAACCAACCGCACCCTCGTGGTGCTGCCATTAAACCCAACGCACCCTTGGGGTGGCTATGAACATCAAACACACCCGGACTGTTAAACATCAACCTGACCGACGCATCGGTGGTGCGTACCACCAAGCCGAACACCCGGTGTTTGACAGCTTTGACGACTCCCTAGGTGGCAGGGCTCGCCGTAAACCAAATCGCACCCGATGTGTGGTGGTCACAGCCGAACGCCAACCCCTTATTGGTGAAAAACAATAAACCAAAAACCTCATCCGGTGTTATAAGACCAAAAACACACCCACTTTTGGGTGGCTGTCGACAATAAAACGCACCCTTTGCGTGCTTTTATACAACCAACCCTGACGCACATCGTAGGGGCTGTCACACAACAAACCAACGCACCCTCGGTGCTAAGTCAAACCAAACGCACCCCTGGATGCGGATGTCGTGATGATGTGGTGGTATTCTTCCTAATGAATGTTGGGGGTATATTTTCATCTATTATGATGACGTAGATGGTGTATGACGATGTGGTGGCAGTGGCGCGTAGGCGAGTGGGGTGGTGTTCGGGTAGATCAGAGTGGGGGAGTATACTTTGGTCTACGCCGGAAACACTCGCCGGAAAAGTTTTACGGAGGGTGGTGAACGGTGGCGGCGGACGGTGGTGGGAGGTCGCCGAATATTGAGGGAGAGAGAGGAGGGAGATGAGTATATAAATGTGTGGTTTTATAAAAGATGGAAATGAAAATGATATATATGAATTTTATATATATATATACAACTTTAATATTAAAATGTAATATGTTTAATAGTTGAGGGTTTGTTTTGTAAATATTTTACAAGGACCAAAAGTGAAAGTTTTAGGAAACTTTTATAATATATTGGTTCGGGACTCATTTGTCGGCCTTAATGAATGCATTCAACGCACGGAAACTTGCGCATGTTGTTCAAATTATTTTCCGATAAAAATGAGTATTCGCTTGATAATATTTCATAAATATTTTATAACATTTAATAAAATATCTGTTATTTATTTTGCGAACCGGTTTTGCCTCGTCCGAAATAAAAATGGATTTAAGCTAAGTATTCCACGTTAATCAACAACGGTTCTTAATTAAAAATGATGATAATTTATTTAATATTTTTATTAAATATTTACTGATAATTAAAATAAATTTAATTATTTTTTGAGTTTTGTGTCCGCGTTGTATTTGTCCGTATAATCTTTGCGGTGTTGTTTTAGCCCTTTTCGGCTCGTTTTCTAGGTTTCGGGCAAAACTGAAAAGTTGTCAGGAATGTCTTTCACATCAAATTTAGCTTTAGAGTCCGAGTGTGAAAATGTGATTTAGATGATCGTTCTTATAGTCCAAGCCAGACCCTAAAGTTCAAATATTGAAATCGTTTTTCGAAATTTCGAAAATTCTGGATGTTACAGTACCTCCCCATAAAGAAAATCTTGTCACAAGATAAATTTGTGTTATTAAGATTGTGTGACTAAAGGAAATACTTAAGGTTTAATAAACTTGTTCTAAAACAATGACGATGATAACTTTATTCAGCAATTTCGGTGTTTCTACCCTTCCATTTTTACAAAATTTTGGCTAGGTTGTACAGGTTATTCAATCCCATCAAATGAGTATTCCTCAAAATATATTCATTACAGATCTTATGACTGATATAACCGCGTTATAGGGAAAGTCTCGTTATAGTGAAAACCTCAAGAAGAAGGTGTTGTCGCGTGAGTATGTTTGTATAAGTTTCTAAATGGTCCGAGGGACAGGTGTCTCGTTTCTAATATCTGTGTAATTGTTCGATGGTTCACATCAACGTGAATTATGTATGTAGTACCCAACGGTACTTAGGCAGTACCGAGGATGTATCGCGACCTAGTCTTCCTACTAGCGGCTCGAAATGGAATAGTCAACTATCTGTTTCGTCGATAGGGTTTATCTCGTTTAAGGGGAGTTGCATTACCTATTGGATAAAGTTGTATCAGTCGGGACCGCTCCCGGACCCAACAGCAACGACCATAACGTCAATACTATAACAAATGATGATGGGATGTCGAGAACGAGGACATTTCGAGAAAACAATATTCCCAGAATAAAGTTCAATAAATGAGAGGAGCTCGCGAGAGAGCTTATGCGATAGACGGCGGATTATGGTACTCAGTCGTTAGTTCGATGAATCAGCTCCATTAGCTCAAGTGTATAACAAGTCTGTTAGTTCCACGAACAGTTCGTGATCGCGAGGATTAGCAACGGCAAAAGTAATAACTTAAGAATGTGATAAGGCTAGAAATAATTAAAAATTTAAAAAATATATAATGTTATAAAAAATTATAAACTACAATTGAGGCCTTAAGATTTTGCTGAGTAGTAAGACACGTTTTGTGTCTCTAGTCCCTTATAACGAATTCCGGTGCTTACCGAGTTCATGTTCTTACTCGTCTCATACCGGATACCATTAAGCCCACTCATTTATAATTTCTTATTTACATAAAGAAGCGTCCAAATTTATGTAAGTAAGAAATGATAAACTTATGGTTCGGTGATTTACAACTTATTTATTTAAATGAAGAGGCGTCCCAATCCTTTCAAATAAACAGACCATAAATCTTACTACTTAGATCAATTAACGATGCAATAAGAGTACCACAACATAACTTTCAAGGTGATGGATGACATGACGATGCATGTGCTCTAATGAGTATGGGACGAGTGTTCCAAACTCGTCTTCGAAGACAGGGAGTAAAACTACCCAAAAATTTCAACCTAGGGTTCAAGATAGGTAATGAGTACCCGGTTAGAGTAAACCAGGTAAAAAGTCTCGATGAACCAGTCAACATAGCAATTATCATATAAATCCTCCTATTACAAGTCCCGCCCATACAAGACTTGTAATACTTAGATTTATACATAATCCTATGTAAACAGAATTGTGACGGTTTGTTTACAATAGCAAATGATCATTTCAATCCTTCATATTACTAGTCCCGCCATACATGACTTGTTATACTTAGATTAATACATAATGTACATGTAAACAAAATTATGTCGGTCTTCGTGTTAATACAATATAGTATAAGCTATGAGAAAAAATAATATCCTTAGAGACCATTGTTTAATCACAATGTTGAGAACGAAATGAGACATTGTTGTGAAATCACAACGTCTAAGAAGTAAGATGAGGACCATTGTATAATAACAATGTCTGAGGTATAATAGGACACATTGTGCAACTCCACAATGTCTTAAGGAAAATGCTATGGTATTTTTATAAATTACTCTTATTTAAAGTAAACGTGCGATATACGCAAAAGATGTAAGACATTTTTATTACTTATATGTATGTAACATAAGCAATAATGCATACACGGTATCTGCTTATGTGCTTACATTACGTGTGCATTAAGTGCTTATGTGAAACATACATATTATGTAATATATATGCTTACATCTTTGCGGTATATCGCACGTTTATTTATATAAGAGTAATTTTATAAAAATACCATAGCATTTTTTAAGACATTGTGAGTTGCACAATGCGTCTCAATTATACTCAGTCATTGTGAGTTATACAATGGTATCACTTTACTTCGTAGTCGTTTGGGTGTCGCTCAATGGTATCATTTCGTTCTCAGACATTGTGAGTTAACCATTGGGTCTCTAAGGATATTATTTTTCTTCCATAGCTTTTTATACTATCTTGTATTACTCGATGGACCGTCATAATTTGTTTACAAGGACATTATGTAGAATCTAAGTATTAAAAGTCTATGTATGGCGGGATTGTAATATGAGGGATTGATATGATAATTGCTATGTTAACAAAACCCGTCACAATTCTGTTTACATGGGATTATGTATGAATCTAAGTATTACAAGTCTTGTATGGGCGGGGAGGGAATTTAATAGGAGGATTTTATATGATAATTGCTATGGTTGACTGGTTTACTTCGAGACTCTTTACCTGGTTTACTCTAACCGCGGTGGTACTAATTAACTTTATTGAAACCTAGGTTGATATTTTTGGTGTAGTTTTACTCTTGTCTCCGAAGGAAGAGTTTGGAACACTTGTCCCATACTCATTTGAAGCACAGCATCGTATGTTCATCCTTCACCTTGAAACGTTATCGTGGGTACGCGTTAGTATTGCATCGGGAATTATTAGTAGGATGATTTATGTAGTCTGTTTATTTGAAAGGACTGGGAACCTCTTATTTAATAATAAGTTGTAATCACGATCAATAAGTTTATCAGTTCTTACTTACATACATTTGGACGCTTCTTTATGTAAATAAGAATTAATAAATTGATGTGGCTTAATGGTTTTCCGGTATGAGCTCGAGTAAGAAATGAAACTCGGTAATCACCGAAATTCGTTTAAGGGATCTAGAGAAACAAATCGTGTTTTACTACTCAGCAAAAATCTTAAGCCTCCAATTGGTAGCTACCTATCACATTCTTAAGTTATTACTTTTGAAGTTGCTAATCCTAGCAGATCACGAAAACTGTTCGTGGAACTTATAGACTTTGTTACACATTGAGCTAATGGAGCTGATTCATCACGCTAACTACTGAGTTACTCATAAATCCGCCGTTCTATAGCTTAAGCTCTCTAGCAGACTCCTATCATTTATTGAACTTTATTCTGGGAATATTGTTTTCTCGATTTTGTCCTCGTTCTCGGAACATCATCATCATTTGTTAAGTATGATGTTATGGAGTACGCGATGTTGGGCCCTGGAGCGGTCACGACTGATCACAACTTATCCAATAGGTTATGCTCTCACCTTTTAACGAGATATACACCTATCGGACGAAACCAGATGTTGGGAACTATTCATTTCGAGCCGTAGTAGGAAGACTTAGGTCGCAGATGATACATCCTTGTAATCGCCAAAGTAAGTTGGGTACTTACATTAATATGTACACAGTTGGATGTGAACCAATGAACATTCTACAGATAGTTGAAACGAGACTCCGTCCTCGGACATTTTGGAAATTATACAAACATACTCACTGCGACTACACCTTCTTCTTGGGTTTTCAAACCCCTATAATGAGACTTTCCCTATAACGCGGTTATACCAGTCATAAGATCTGTAATGATATATTTTGAGATACTCATTTTGATGGATTGAATATCCTGGACAAACCTAGCCAAAATTTTTGGTAAAAATTGAGAAGTGTAGAAACACCGAAATTGCTGAATAAAGTTATCAGCGTCTTGTTTAGAACAAGTTTATTAAACCTTAAGTATTTCCTTAGTCACACAATCGGATAACACAAATTTAATCTCGGGACGAGATTTCTTTAAGGGGTAGGTACTGTAACATCCGAGAATTTTCGAAATTTCGAATAACGATTTCAATCTTTGACTTTTAGGGTCTGGCTTGACTTATAAGAACGATCATCTAAATCACATTTTCACGACTCGGACTCTAAAGCAATTTGATGTGAAACGACATTCCTGACAACTTTTCAGTTTTGCCCGAAACCTAGAAACGAGCCGAAAAGGGCTAAAACAACACCGCAAAGATTATACGGACAACATACAACGCGGACACACAAAAATAATTAAATTTATTTTTAATTATCAGTAATTATTTAATAAAAATATTAAATAAATTATTCATCATTTTTAATTAGAAGCGTTGTTGATAACGTGAATACTCGAGCTTAAATCCATTTTTATTTCGGACGAGGCAAAACCGGTTCGCAAATAATTAACAGAATTTTATTTAAAGTTATAAAATATCTTATGAAAATTATCAACGCGATATACTCATTTTTATCGGAAAATTATTTTGAAAATCAATGGCGGAAAGTTTCGTCGCGTTGAATCTTTCGTTAAGCCTGCTCAATGAGTCCGAACCAATATATTATTATAAGTTTCCTAAAACTTTCACTTTTGGGTCCCTGTAATATATTCTACAAACAATACCTTTTATTAAACATATTACATTTTAATATTAAAGTTTTATATATATATAAAATTCATATATATCATTTCATTTCCATCTTTTATAAAAACACACATTTATATACTCATCTCCCTCCTCTCTCTCCCTCAATATTACGGCGGACCTTCCCACCACCGCCGCCCGCCACAGTTACCAACGCCGGAAAATTTTCCGGCGGAGTGTTACGGCGGGAGACCAATGTTACTCTCCCGCCACTCTGATTCTAACCCCGATCCACCACCCCACTCGCCCCCACGCGCCACTGCCCCACCATCGTTCATTTACACCATCTACGTCATTTTTTTTTCCAAAAATTCATTTCTTAATATCCACCCAATCATCATTCACGACATCCGCATCCAGGGTGCGTTTTGGTTTTTCACTAGCACGAGGGTGCGTTTGGTGGTTTGTAGGTGACCGACCCACGACTGAGGGTTTTTTTTCTTTGCTGCGTAGGTTGGGTGTATAGCACGCACAAGGGTGCGTTTGTTTGTCGACAGCCACCCAAAGGGGTGTGTTTTGGTTCTTATAACACCGGAGGGTGTGTTTGGTTTATTGTTTCACCAATTAGGGGTGCGTTTGGCTGTGAACACCACACAGCAGGGTGCCGTTTGGTTTACGGCAGCCGCCACCAAAGGGTTGTCGTTTCAAAGCTGTAAATCAGCCGGGGTGTTAGGACTTTGGTGGTAACACCACCGATGTGCGTCGGGTAGGTTGATGGGTTAACAGCCGGGTGCTGTATGAGTAATAGCCACCACCAAGGGTGCCTTGGGTTTATGGCTAGCACCTCGAGGGTTCTGCGGTTGGTTTTACAAACCAACAGACAATGGGGTGCGTCAGTTTGGGCTTATCACCATAGGGTGCCGGGGTTAGTTTGCCATCAAAAAGGGGGCGTTTGGTGGCTGTTTGTAGCAGCAAGGGGGTGTTTGGTTCTGTGGGGTTAAAGCCCAAGGGGGTGTTTGTTTCTGGGAACAGCCCATTAGGGCTGGTTGGTTCAGCCGTTATGGGCGTTTGGTTGGCTGCGAAACAGCCCATGTGCGTTTTGGCTTTTTAAATTAAAACAGCCTACTAGGGGTTTGGATCTGGGGTTTATGCATAAAGGGTGTGTTGTTTGGTTGTGTTAGCGCCAGCAGGGGGCATTTGTTGGCTGAAGGAAGGAAAACAAACATGAGGGGGTGTTTGTTTGGTTATGTAGTTGGAGCGGTTGGTTTAGCGAAACAACAAGGGTTCGTTTCGTTTATACACTTGACTAATAAATATAACACGAGACTTTATAAATTATAAAATCGGATTAAATGGTGTTAATGGTTAAATAAATGTGTCATATATTATTTAGTCTCGCCGAATTATATATATTGATCACACGAGTAGATTGCAACACGGATTGATTGAAAAATGATTAAATTATATAAATTAAAGATTGTTAATTTGTAACATTTCGATAACCGGTCAAAAAACGGAAATATACTTACTATTGGGATAAACTCATTTTTTCAAAACCGTTAAGAAATAGTATATAGATTATAAGATTATTTTATATTTTATAATTGTTCGACTGGAATTTACATCATACCTTTGTGAAAACATTTAAGACTTAGTGGCATGATTTTATAACTTTAAAAACGTACGCTTCATTTTAAGCTCAAGGTATTTTTATTTATTTAAGTGGTTGATATTTTATAAAAACGTGTCGAATCATTTATGTTTAATCATTTACTCACGTTTCTTAAACAATATTTGCAAAGTATTATATATTTCAAATTATTCTTTTGATTGTTGGCCCTATTATATAATTCATCATACGAATTATATAATTGCTTATTTTTCATATGTAATATATACGGGATATATTACATACTCTGCTATATGATTCATCGTAAGAATTACATATGCTTTTTTTGATTTATTTATTTAACCAACCACCAAACTATTACAACTTTAAATCTAAATCTTTTATCAACGTGTCGCGTTGACGTAACCATCCATCGGAAAACCCAGATTCATTATCCTAGGCTAGTGGGACTAGGCGTTAAGATTAGTTGCAACTTCTTGGTCGAGCCGTTTCAGTTTTCCGTTCTGTCTGGCGCTTAATATGCGCATTCCCGCCAATCGTTCTTCATCATCGATGTGAGTTTATAGCCCCTCTTTCACTTGTTTTACATTTACTTTACAAATCTCGGGGGAGAATACATGCTCAATACAACTTGTTTACATATTCATTTACAATATCTTTTACATACTATTCTACACACTTGGTTTACATACTTGATTTCGCAACTCATTACAAACACCATTACATGGTTGATTACAAACTTGGTTTCATACTTCGTTACATACTCATTTGCATACACGTTTACGAAATTGCTTACATACTCATTACAAACTCAATTACTTGATTTATATCACACTCTTTCTACTTATGGATTTAAGTACTCAAAGCTTTTACGAATATGATGGTTACCTTATATTTGGACACAAGTGTTTTCGGTTATCATTTCCTGTTTACGTGTTTGCCTAAGTAGCTAAACCCACTATTGCCCATTATCATGAACTGTTAAATTCTTGACCGGAGGACCGGTTGAGGGAGCGCGAGTGTATAAATAGATCTATTTCGGATTGACATCCATGTTCGGGTGAGTAGCTCTTACTAGTTTCGACCGTATTGAAACATGAATGTATACATGTCGGAACAATTTAGATGTTACGGGTTTGAACATCTACACGGGCCTTTATTTGCATTAAATTGCATACATAGATGTCGAGCTTCGGTGTCATGAGCTTAGTGCAACCGTAGATACATTTATGTGGTACTGTATTTGTTATAGTAGACCCATACATTTGGAAAATCAACAAAATCACTGTCCATACTACCTTATTGAACATTACTAATTACGGAATACTTTTCATTATACTATGGTGAAGCAATAGACACTAAACTCTTTCGATTCAACATTTACTTTTACATTTTTGGCGATTATCATAAGGATTGAAATGGTCATGCATACTTTATAAAATTTTGGGTTTCAACATTTACATTTATACTTACAAAACTCTATGAATTCACCAACTTTATGTTGACAATTCTAAGCATGTTTTTCTCAGGTGAATTAGACGCTTGGCTTACTTGATGTGCATTGGAGTCTAAATTTGACAACATTTATTCATGGATTTCTACTTACATACAAATGATCAAATCTTGTTGTATTGCTTTCAAGCTTTCATTATGATGCAACTACGAGATAAATGTTATATCAATTTCAAAAAAATCAACGAGATCACTTTTCAAACGACATTTAGAGGTCGTTCTCCTGTATCTTGTGCTGTTGTATTATGAAGTAACACTCCCAGACATATTTCCGCTTCGACACATTTTTTGGGGTGTTACAATCTTTGAAAAACCTTCGATGAATCTCCGATAGTAGCCGGCAAGTCCTAAGAATTGGCGTATTTCTGTAGGTGTGATAGGAGAGGCCCAATTCTTAACTGCTTCAATCTTGGCGGGGTCAACGTGAATTCCTTGGCTGTCAATCACGTGCCCAAGAAATTGCACGATACTGATCCAGAAATCACATTTGGAGAACTTGGCATATAATCTCTCCTTTTTGAGTAATTCCAAGATTATTCTCAGGTGATCTTCGTGTTCTTCTTTGTTACGGGAGTAGATGAGAATATCATCGATGAACACTATCACAAATTTATCCAAGTATGATTTGCACACACGGTTCATGAGGTCCATGAACACAGCAGGTGCATTAGTTAAACCAAATGGCATCACTTAGAATTCGTAGTGTCCGTACCGCGTTTTGAAAGCAGTCTTGGTAATATCTTCATCCCTGACTCTCAGTTGGTGATAGCCTGATCTTAAGTCAATCTTCGAGTAAGTACTCGAACCTTGAAGCTGGTCGAATAAGTCATCGATCCTGGGTAATGGGTAACGATTCTTTACGGTGAGTTTATTTAGCTCACGGTAATCGATACACATTCTGAAAGATCTGTCTTTCTTTTTAACAAATAAGACAGGAGCTCCTCAAGGCGAAATACTTAGTCGGATAAAACCTCGGTCTGCTAACTCTTAGAGTTGGTCAGATAGTTCTTGCAATATTCTGAGTGAGCTAATCTGTAGGGTACTTGGGCTACTAGTGCCGCTCTTAGAATTAAGTCGATTTGAAATTCTACTTGGCCAACTAGAGGAAGGCTAGGTAGATTTTCTGGAAAAACTTCCGAAAATTCTGACTACTGGTATATCTTCTAGACGTTTTTCGTCTGACTTCTTCTCCATTACATGGGCTACGAAAACTTGATATCCCCTGGATATATATCTTTTGGTTTTAATACAAGATATGAGGTTTAGTCGAGTTTTACTTTGATAACCTCGTATGATCAAAGTTTCATCGTCGATTAGGATGTGGACGACTTTCTCGTCACAAATAATTCTAGCATGATACTTGGATAACCAATCCATACCAATGATGACGTCGAAACTATTGAGTTTAATCGGTATGAGATCAATTTCGAAAGGTTGGTTTAGCAAAATCAGAGTGGAACTCTGGATAACGGTATTAGTACCTACTAGGTTTCCATCGGCTATTTCAATGTCGTAAGTGGTATCTAGTGTAATTGGTGGGATATTAATCATAGAAGCAAGAGATATGGATACAAAACTTTTATCGGCTCCTGAATCAAATAATACTCTAGCTAAATGTTGGCTTAGAAGGAACGTACCTGTGACTACGTTCGGATCTTAGTGAGTATTCTTGTCTCTCAACAAGTATGCTCTTCTGTGGGCACTGTTGTTTGCCTTTGGGCACTAATTTTTGTAATGTCCTTTCTCTCCACAGGCATGACAAGAAACTGATACTGGCTGCAGGTTGCTTCTAGTGGCTGGCCCTTTGTTTCTGCAGTTCCTGGTCTGGTGACCTACTCTTGTTCATAGTCTGACATTGGCACACACTCTACACCCACAAGTGTAAGGTCCTGTGTTGATGCAGGGTGCATTTTTACACAAGGGAAAGCTCCAATATATCATACTATTTTTAGTTGGGGTTGACTGGCATCAAGCCCTAACAAATTTCTTTGCCTATCTATTAAGTTTGTTGTTGGTGATCAATGTTGCGGTGTATTGTTATTACGATTATTATATGGTAGTTGACTGTTAGTGAAGGTTCTTCTATCATCAAACTTTCGTTTGTGATCATTGGTTCCTTGCACAGAATTGTGCTTTGTTACTTGATCCATTAACCTCTGGGTTATGGTAATGGCTTCCTCTAAAGTTTGAGGCTTTGAAGCCGGTTAACATTTCTTCATATTCTTTGGGTAATTCCCACCGAAGATACTTCCATAAAGTTTCTTAGACTTTGGCACTAGTTGGAACATAACGATCGCCAATTTCCTGGAATCTTCTAATGTATGTCTTGAGATCATTCCCTTTTACAGTCAGATTGTAAAATTCATCTTCCATTTTTTTTACCTCAGTTCGGGGACAATACTTCTTTATTAGGAGCTTTTTAAATTCGGACCAAGTGATTTTGTAAGCTTCCTCTATTCCAATAGGTTGGGCGAATGAATTCCACCATGATAAAGCTTCCTCGGTTAGAGTACCAGTAGCAAATTTCACTTTGCAGTCCTCGATATAATTACTCTAGAGGAATACCGATTCGTTCGTATGCAAAACCCAAGGGATTGAGGCCATCAGCGCCTCGTACTTTAAAAATTAGTGAGAGAGAGAGAGGGAACTACGCTCTGTTTCATAAAAACTCTTTGTAGCTACACATTTTCTTGCTACAAGGAGTTCCACTTTGTCCGGGAGGTTTTTATATTTGGTTAATATCAGTATTTTTCCCATGTTAGCATGCTTGTTGCTTCCAAAGCTATGCGGGCAACACTATCAGCCAATAGTTTCTCATGATGGCGGGATCCCTAGTCATGGCTAGGGTTGCTGCAGATGTTGATGTCCTCTTGGGAGCCATTCTATAAACATTTACAAGAGAATACAAAATAAGAATATATCATAAGTCATTTGTATGGAAGTTTTGATAATGACTTATTTGATACAAGTTCTGACAAAGAAATACACATTCTGTGATATTACATTGTAGGATATAACATAAATTTTTGGAATGGACACTCTAACAAGCATCTAACTCATTAGGTTCCTCGGGGACTGGTTCACTTCCCATTGATCGTGGTATGATCCATAACGAGTTATCTAACTCTACAAAGATAGACTCATCTGGAAGTCTTAGATTCCAAAAAATTTAGGCTTAATGTCTTGATTATTAATCATCTTTCCGGATAAAAGGTACGCAAGTAAAAGCAAATGGTAATAGAATCCATAATTAAGTCCGGATAAAGATATTGCGACACATTCATATTCTAACAAAAATATTAGGATATAAAAACATCAGATATACTAAATCTGGGTACTCATAAAAAGTCAAGGTTTAATGGAAATCGCCATGTATTATTAGCTATGAAATCAACTTGTCTTACATTATCGCTTTACTTGCTCTGTACATGTAAATTTGACAGTATGAGCATCTCTCTCTCTCGGAAATGATTCCAACAAAAGGCTCTACGCTACAAGAGTTGAGTATGAAGGGAATCAAGTAGTTGTAGGCGTAGCTAGGGTGTGGGTGTCCTACGTCTAAATCGTGTGGTTCTTGTGACTTATGTGGAATCTTGATCCAGAGATGTGGAGTTCATTATTTGCACTATGTTCCCTGTTTCGTGTGAAGTATAACCCCAGGGATATATCCCCTTGCCATGCAGTGTTAATAACTATAACAAGTTATGTTAAGTTCCTGTACTATCTTCCCCGCCGAACCGCAAGAGTACATAAAATAGATCGACGTCCTAGCATGTACTTATCTAGTCTTCTTTCTGTAATCTCTGACAACTGCCCCTAGAATAGTTACTTGAGAAAACATAAGAAAGCGTCCACATACGGGCTTATTGAAGCATTCAGAGTGTCGAGGTAATATAGCCGCTCGGGCACACACCGAATAATTCCCTCATACTGCCCTATTGACTTACCTTGATGACCTATTTACATACTAAAAGACCTTCTCCATAGTGCTTATCCTACTCCATCTGTATGATTACTCGACCATTACCAAGACCTTCTATCTTATCTTCTATGTGCTCAATGCGCTCAAGAGGGAGCTCATCTAAGTGATTCAAAATAGTATTGATCTGTTCCTTATGGCGCTCCAGACTCGTCTTATGAGAACTCTCTCCTATCTCAAATACCTGAGGTAGGGCGGAGGAATCAGTAGAGAAGGGTGATAGGAAACGCGCTCATTTCTGATGTTGTAAAATCTCTTCATGAAGAAAGAAATATTGGGGATCAAACATTAGTGATAGTGATAACACTAGAGATGGAGGCAAAATAGTTGGTGGAGCAATAGGAGCTCGTGGTAGTGGAATAGGTAATTCATTATTAGTAGCATTATATGCTTGCATGACCTTCATATACGGATCATCGTGGAAAGGTGGGATGGCTAGTGAGGCCAAAAGATACTTAGATAAATCATTTGAAAGATCAGGAGAGGTGATTCCCGGTGAGGCTGGGGAATAGTCCAGAGAAGCCGGGGTATAGTCAAGAGTATTTGTAGAGGAAAAAGCATCCTTAATATTGGAATCAGATGGGACGATAATATGGTAGATATAGTCAGGAGTAGACATAATTCTGCAACAACCCAGTGGAAAAATAACATAAGTTATTTATATTTAATATAATAGTTATGTATCTTTACATACTATTCAAGAAATGTAGTAGCACGGGGGACTTTCTTGGATGGAAAATAGTTATAGTTTAGGTTTTAACCTTGTTCTCTATAACCGAGGCTCTGATACCAATCTATAACACCCCTTTATTTCACATATAGTAGCGGAAGCTAATTTGGGGTATTACTTCATGAATCAATAGTCATAATCATAGAAAACGACTCAAAAGTGACGTTTTGAAAAATTTAGTTATCATTCAATATTATTTTAGAGTTTTACAAAAGGAAGTCCCTAAATACATATGAAAACATAGAGTTTGAATGATAACAAGTTTGGACGTCCTCAAGTCCAATGTCACTCCGTGCCATAGGTTGCTCAATTACCTGAGATAAACATGCTAAAAAGGTCAACACAAAGGTTGAGTGAAATTCACAGGTTTGAAATGTAATAGTTGAATACAAGTCATCATAAGTGGTGATAATTGTACAATTACAATTATCATGGAAAACAGTATTATTTCCCTAAGCTTATGACACCAACACGTTAACATGGAAATCACCTCAGTGACATTATTGAGGAACAAATGTCCTCTTAGAAGGTAAATCACCAAAGTTACCCATTATTCTCAAATATAGTGTGTTTGATTAGCTCATGTAAAGGTAAACAAAAACGGAATTCGTCAATCCCAATAGATCTATCCATAATATTCGCGTTCACTCGCAAGTGATTATAGGTTCATGATTAAATGATATTGGCAGTAGAGGTAAACTTAGGCAATAATATATCAGGATAGCATACAGTTGGAAAATACTTGTATTCATGGTTTATAGCGTGTATCCCCCCCCCCCCACGGGGTTTAGAAAACATGTAAAGGTGGGACTATGAACTCACCTTGATAAGGTATTTGATTGATTTGAAATTTAATTCAATTGGAAGTAAACAGCCTCGTCACGCAACCAGGGTAAACATTAATTTGATTTATTAACTTATGGAAATATCGTATCACTGTTCGGGCTATCATAATCCAGAGGTCATGTAGTAAACGTTTGAAGAGCTAGGACACTTTAAATCGTAAATCCAGCAACTCGTCAAAACGTCTACCCAAATGAAGGCCCTTCACATGAAATTCCCTAGTAACGTGATACGTTATAGTTTAAATGATAAGATTTTATCATTTTAAGTTTTTCAAAAGCTAGCGGTGATAAATTATGTTAGATATATAACATAATTATTCTATAGCATTTTGATCGATGAATGATTAAGACAAATGTGTTGGGCTTTAATAAAATCGAGTCTTATAATATTTAAATATATTTTTATAATTAATATAAAAATATTATATTTTATACCTTTAAGAATTCAAAAATGACAATATATACCCTTGGTATATATATGTTTACAAATTTAATCCTTTACTTTATATTTAAAACATTTAAACCTTAAACTTTGGAAATTTACAAAACAAGTCCTTGTGGTTTTAACTTTAGGGTAATTACAATTTCAGCCCCTCTAGTTATAAGTTTCAAGAATTTACAATATATACCCCTTTACATGAAACGATGTACATTTCTAGTCCAAAATCCATAAACTTGTATTTTTCAAATCCAACTTAGTATTGCAGCATTTAGCTTATCACAATAAGCTAAAATAAGTTTGGTTTTATAGCTTTAGCAAGCTCATAGTGATAAGATCGTTTAAACCCATCTAGGATCGTTTTACAAATAACATCATAAACATGCAGCGGAATATAAAGAACAATGATGTTATTAAACAAGGTTTTCTTCATTGAACGTTTACCTATTACCCCAACTATAACTTGGGGCTACACCAACTAATTATGGTGTACTAACTAACTAACTAACTCCGGTGTACACACACACCTTTACTATTCGACTCTCATCAGTCGATGTTTTCTATGGATCTATATAAAACCTATGAGTCTATGTCTCTTTATATAATAGAGACCATAAGACGTTACAAAGGAAAGTAATTAAATGCTTTGACCATCCAATTAAATGCTTATGAAAGACTAATTAAATGCTCATAAAAGACATTTAATTATACAAGGAAACTAAACATAGTTTCCAGATTTAGTCCTTTTGTTTCATTCTTTTATTTATTTTGTCTCATCAAATCTAGAATCCCAACACATAGCTTATGAAATGAGCTTTTAAGCTCGAAAATCCAATTAGGGTGCGTTTGGTTTTAAAACTAAGATCCAAAAGCTTAGAGCTTTTAGGGTTTGTTTTAATGCTTATAAAAAAGATAGGTTAGCTTATTAAAATAGCTTTTAGGACCTGTTTATAGCTTATAACTTATTAGGGTTTCAAAAAAGGGGTTTTAGGGTGCGTTTTAGGGAACGGTTTGGTTTAGGAAAACCAAACAAATGTTTTTGTGGTTCAAGAACTTATACAGGTGGCTTAAATTTAGTTTATACATTATCTAAAATAATACAAGGGCTTATTTAATGAGATAAAAAGCTTACAAGTACAAGAAATGATGAAATGGGTCGAATGGAGCAAAAACATAACCCGAATACTATTTGGAGATGAATCAAGAGCTTCCTTCTTGGTTCTTGGTTTCTACTTGCTTATTCTTTCTTCTTAACCTTCTATTGGACTTGTTTAGATCACTGGTGTGAGTAAAGATTAATTTTGTGTGAGTTTTGATATGTGGAGGTTTCGGGTGTATATAGGTGGGGTCTGAACCTTGGAGGGGGGGGGGTCAAGTGGGAGGAGTAATGGCCAAGTTATACTAGGAGTAGGGTTCAAGGAATAGTTGTAACACCCCTAAATTGGGTCGCAGCAGAATATGGGTTGGGGGTGGTACTTCATAGATCAATAACACAAGATATATATAAGAACGACCATTAAAAGCCGTTTAAAACTGATACATTGGATTTAATAAATTGTTTGTTACAAAAGCCCGAAGCTTCACTTGTTCACTTGTTCAAAATACAAATATTTCTAGCCCATAGCAGATATACAAAATGTAATGCGACAAAATTTTTAATGCATGACATCCAAATCAAACCACCAATGTATCCCTTGCCCCTCGTGCCTTAATGATCCCCTGAAAAACATTGCTTAAAACGTCAACATATTGTTGAGTGAATTCATAGGTTTATAAAATGTATAATGTAGGAACGCAAGATTTCCCCATGATAATGCAACATATGCAAACATCATAAAATTTAATTACGTTTTACTAAGCTCATAACACTGAAGCTCGACATGTAGGAAATGCAATATAAATTGGCAACATTGCCCGTGATGATGTTCTAACCCGCAACATCCTATGTCCGACATGGTATACATTCATTGTCCGAAAAACTGGCACACTGAGCATGACTCACCCGAACGGGGATGTCAATCCCAAATAGATCTATTTATAACATTTGCGCTTATAACAGTAATTGACAGTTCGTGATAATGGGCTCAGATGGGTTATCGCTACTTAGGCAAACACGTAATCGTAAATGTGAAATGTCCACTTGCGTCCAATTGTAAAACATGCATATGTTTCTCACCCCAAAACATGTAAATCATTAAAATGTAAAACGTGGGGCTATGAACTCACCTTGAGTTAATGATAATCCAAATACAACAGAAAATGTGTCACGGAAATGACGGAATGTAACCTAATTAAACGTAGGTCGTATAAGTACTAAACACATTGATTAACTAATGCCATATATGATTCTATATAGCTACATTACCATCTAATCGTGTTTGTGAAATCATATTTATAAAGTTAAAACCTTTATAAATATCTCAATAGTAAAAACGACGCAATTTCTTCGTTTTAAGCCCGTTTCTTACGTTTCTTATGTCCACGCTTTCGTATTAAGATGAGTTATCAAAATTTTACATTTTCATATATTTAACCTATAGGTGAACAGTACTTTTTACTATTCGTGACAGTTTATAAATTTATTTTTATAGCTTTAGTTATCGTAAAACCCGTAAATGTTGTATTTTATTCGTTATAGCTTCTTTTTTAGCGATTCTTTCGAGCACGTCTTTGTTATTAAAAGTTCTATAATATTAATGGTGTTTTCAAAATTTCATGTCTGAGATGAACAGTAACTTTTATAAAAATAATTTTATAAAAGTATTTTTATACATTTAAGTATATAAACTCGCGTAATTCATAACTCCTTCGTTATTAATAGAAAAATTACGATTCTTATTGTTTTGGAATCCTTAAAATATGTGTGATTTGAGAAAAATAACCAACCTTATATATCAGTAGTATTTTGTAACTTGTTTTTATAAAATTTATTTTATAACGCATTTAATTAACGTATAACTTGTAAACTACGTATCTT
This sequence comes from Tanacetum coccineum, assembly GCA_026074375.1. Taxonomy (NCBI): domain Eukaryota; kingdom Viridiplantae; phylum Streptophyta; class Magnoliopsida; order Asterales; family Asteraceae; genus Tanacetum; species Tanacetum coccineum. The sequence continues at coordinate 42,718 of BQNB010015335.1, read as the reverse complement.
CTTCATTATTAATCTGTTTTTTGAGTTTCTTACCTTTTTGGAATCGTCATGAGACGTACTATTGTATAAAAATATAAAATAAATAGGTTATGTGTCGAATTAAAACAAAAAGTTTTGATGTTTTTCATAAAAACATGTTTAAACTTAATTTTTTTACACTTTTAAGCTTAACCACCGCGTTACAAGTACATTACTATGCTTTATATCATATGTATTACATATTATAGTGTCCATTAGTCCATACTTTGTCTAAGTGTCCAAGATAACAAGTCCTTAACAACACCTTTAAATCATAAACTTTCTTAAGTAAACTTTTAATTACTAGTTTATACCTTTACTTTTTACACTTAAACCAACATAGTACAACACTTATATTTACATCATAACATGATATTAACAACTATATAACATGTGTAAAAGTATACAAAATCATGATCACAATTAAAAGTCCATTTTACATGTTTAAAAGTATCCTAAATGGTGATTTTTCTACATAGAACTTATATATACATAAAATCATAAATGTAAAGAAATAAAAGGTTTTAGATGACCTTAATGTCATGTAATATGATGAACCATAATATCTAAACCCTAGTTTAGAAGACAAACCATAGCTTGTACAACTTGAAAACCCTAGTTTTCCAAGAAACCCTAGCTTTCCTTTTTCCTTGCTTAACCCTTGAAAATGCTTAAACCAATCCTTCTAAACACCTTAGGTTATCTTAGATATCATGTAGGAATGTGTGTAAATGTTACAATTAAAATTTTGTATGGATTTGGTGTGTGGTTGTGGAATGGCGTGGGTAGAGGGGGAGGAAAAGAGAGACTTGTGTGGCTTTCTCCTTTAGAAATGAGTGTGTGTGTTTCTTTCTAAGTCTTGCACTCTATATGTATTACCACGGACTAGTCAAAGATCACATGGAAAGTCTTGAGACACATTGAGGATTTTAGAGAAAGTCTTTGGTCAAGAGTATGGAAGCCTTGCAAGGAAATATCTAAACGTTCCTAAAAGGTGAGATCATCCCATGAAATTTAAGGGAGGTGTTTTGTAGATATTTCTTTGTATTTATCTCTATGAATCCGGCCATATAAGCTCATATATAAGGTATTTATGAAATTTTTAAGTATTGGGTATAATTGAGGGTATTTGTTGAAGCGTAGAAAAGTTTTGGTGGTTCTGGGAATGCCTAAACGTATTTTATCGCGAAACGTAAACACTTTACGTAACCAATAAAATAAAATGAACAAAGTTAATAATTATCCTCAAAATAATTACTTAACACTTTCTTAATGTAAACACTTAATTATTTGATGCCCGTTTACATTGAACTATAATTTTTAGCTTACGCGATTTAACTTAACGATTACGATTTAAAAGCAAACGCGTACAATACTAAAAATACATAGTGAATTTATTGACGTCGTAAATGACCCTAAAACTCGAGGTGTTATAGTCTCCCCCCGTTAAGTGAGCCTTGTCCTCAAGGCTTAAGACGCGGCAATTGACGACGGTGCGGTCTTTGTAAAGAGGTGTGGATATTTCTTCTGGAATTGGTCTTCACGTTCCTAAGTAAACTCAGGACCTCTTCTGGAGTTCCATCGAACCTTGATTATTAGAATGTGGTTTTGTTTCAACCATTTAACTTCACGGTCCATAATTTCTACCGGCTCCTCGACAAAATAAAGCTTGTCATCAAAGTAAAGTCCATCCAACGGAACGGCTAATGGTTCGTCGGCATAGCACTTTTTTAGGTTGGATACATGAAACGTATTGTGAACCCTGCTCAACTCTTCAGGAACAGATCCAACCTTTTCTAACATCTTGAAAGGTCCAACATATCTGGGGTTTAGCTTCCCCCGTTTGCCAAAACGTATGACCCCTTTCCAAGGTAAAACCTTAAGCATAACTTTATCCCCAACTTGAAACTCCATTGGCTTATGCTTTAGATCTGCGTAACTCTTTTGTCTATCACGGGCGGCTTGCATTCTTTACTTGATCTGGATGATCTTCTCGGTTGTTTCTTGAACTAATTCTAGACCAGTGAGTTGAACTTCTCCAACCTCAGCCAAACAAATGGGTGAACGACACTTTTGACCATAAAGTGCTTCAAATGGTGCAGCCTTAATGCTAGCATGATAGCTATTATTATACGAGAACTCGACTAATGGCAAATGGTTAACCAAACCCTTCCTAAAGTCGATCGCACAAGCACGCAGCATATCCTTGAGAGTTTGAATAGTCCTCTCACTTTGTCCGTCAGTCTGCGGATGATATGCAGTACTCATGTCCAAGTTAGTCCCCAAAGCTTTCTGAAGGGACTTCTAGAAATTTGATGCGAATCTAGGGTCACGATCACAAATAATTGAGACAGGGATTCCATGCCTCGTGACCACTTCCTTTAGGTACATTCTTGCCAGTTTCTCTAGTGGATCAGTTTCCCTCATCGGTACAAAGATTGCGGACTTAGTGAGTCGGTCGACAATCACCCAAATGGTGTCGTAGCCTTGTGACGACTTAGGAAGCTTCGTGACAAAATCCATAGTGATATTGTCCCACTTCCATTGAGGTATATCGGGTTGTACCAATAATCCTGATGGCCTTTGGTGTTCGGCCTTGACTTTAGCACATGTCAGACATTTGCTAACATAGGTGGCGATGTTGGCCTTCATATTGGGCCACCAATATAGCTTCTTCATGTCCTGATACATTTTGTCAGAACCCGGATGAATAGAGTATTTTGACTTGTGGGACTCGTGCATAATCACAGTCCTCAAGTCGCCATAACATGGTAACCAACTCCTGCCATTGAAGCATAGAGTTCCATCCGCACGGGGTTCCAACTTTTTCGTTCTAAATTTCTCCAGATCCTTAGAATTTTCAACCAACATGCCTCCAACATCTTCGTTCTTGATGTTCTCTGGTTTTTGTGCTTCAGTCTGAGCATTCAGGATTTGTTTAGGAAGATCCAAGCCAATAGTCATCACTAAGGCTCGAACTCTTAATGGTTTACTCCGCTCCTTCCTGCTCAAAGCATCAGCAAAAACATTCGCTTTCCTCGGGTGGTAACAGATCTCACAGTCGTAATCACTGAGCAGTTCTAACCAACAACACTGCCTCATATTCAGCTCCTTTTGATTAAGAATTTGTTGTAGACTCTTGTGATCCGTGAACACTGTACACTTGGTTCCATACAAATAGTGTCTTTAAAGTTTCAGAGAAAACACTACCGATCCAAGTTCCAAATCATGAGTTGTATAGTTCTTCTCATGAATTTTTAATTGGCGTGATGCATAAGAAATTACTTTCTCTCTTTGCATTAATACAACACCCAATCCCTTATGTGATGCATCGCAATAGACTATGAAATCTTCGCTTCCCTCAGGCAAAGCCAGAATTAGCGCACTACACAACTTCTGCTTTAATAACTGGAAAGCGGCTTCCTGCTTGTCTCCCTAATCAAACTTAACTTCCTTCTGAGTAAGCTCAGTCATTGACTTGGCAGTCTTGGAAAATCCTTCGATGAATCTTCGGTAATACCCAACAAGACCTAAGAATAGGCGAATCTCCGTTGGCGTCTTAGGGGATTCCCAGTCCTTTATGGTTTTAATTTTGGCGGGGTCCACATGAAATCCTTGACTATCAATCACGTGGCTAAGAAATTTAACATTTAGAGAACTTATCATATAACTTCTCTTTATTAAGCAATTCCAGACCTGCCTTGAGATGTTCTTCATGCTGCTTCTTGTTCTTGGAGTAGATAAGGATATCATCAATAAAGACAATCACAAATTTATCCAAAAATGGCTTGCACACACGGTTCATGAGATCCATAAATACCGTTGGCGCATTCGTTAAGCCAAATGGCATAACTTTGAACTCGTAATGACCATACCGAGTTCGGAATGCCGTTTTTAGAATATCCTCTTCCCGTACTAGAAGCTGGTGATAACCTGATCACAAGTCTATCTTAGAATAAACATTGGATCCTTGTATTTGATCAAACAAATCGTCGATCCTTGGGAGTGGATAATGATTCTTTACTGTCAGCTTGTTCAGTTCCCGATAGTCGATGCACATTCAAAACGATCCATCCTTCTTTTTGACAAACAAGACCAGAGCTCCCCAAGGTGAGGAACTGGGTCTTATAAAGCCCTTGTCGGATAGTTCTTTCAGTTGCTTCGACAACTCTTTCATTTTCAGAAGGTGTTAATCGATAAGGTGCCCGTACTACAGGTGCAGCACCAGGTATCAGATCGATTTGAAATTCCACTTATCGAGTCAGAGGAAGTCCCGGCAAGTCCTCAGGGAATAGATCAGGAAAATCTCAAACTATCGGTACGTCCTCAAGTCGCTTCTTTTCCGACTTGTCTTTTATCTCCTTTGTAGTAACGTTTGCCAAAAAGACTAGACATCCTTTTAGCATGTATTCTTGTGTTTTGGTGTACGAGATAATGTGCAGACGAGCCTCGTTTCCCTAGTTGCTTTCGTCACCATGAACGATTAGAGTTTCATTTCCCCAGGGGATACGAACGATCTTCTCAACACACACAATGATTGCTTGGTACTTTACCAACCAATCCATAACAATTATAGCGTCGAAACTACCAAGTTCTACGGGCATTAAGTCTATGTTGAATGGGTGGTTCAGAATGTTTAATGTATAACCCCTAAGGATAATGTTCAACCCAATTATTCTCCCATCGACTAGTTAAACGTCATAATAGTGATCTAATGCAGTTGGTGTGATATCAATTTGGGAGCTAAATGCAGTAGATACAAAACTCCTATCAGCACCAATATCGAATAAGATAGAAGCATAGCGGTTATTTAAAAGGAACGTACCCGTCACGACGTTGGAGTCTGGGTTTGTCCCCGCATGCCCTACCACATATACTTTGGCTGGAGCATTGCCACCTCCAACTTGGTTACCACAGTTGTTGTTGTTCTTTAGCTTTGGACATTCCCTCTTAAAATGTCCTTGAACTCCACACTCATAGCAAGTAGGCTTCTAACCCGACCCAGTGCCCCTCTGATTGTTAACATTATTGGCATTGGCGGTACTCCTACAGTCACGGGCCAGATGGCCAACTCGGTTGCACTTGTGGCATTTAGGAACATATGGACCATCGTGGTGATAATTGCATTTAGCGCATAGGGGTTTAGATCCCCCGTATGGCTTCTTCTCACCAGATCCTATAGTGTAGGCCCGGCCAGTGTTCTGTCTCTTGTTCTGTTGTTGTTGTTGTTGTTGGTTCTGAGTGTTCCTTGAGGTGTCATCAAACTTCCTTTTACTCTCTGTCTAGCTTTCAGTAAAAGTGCGGATTTTCTTATCCATTAGCTCGGTTGCTATTTCAACTGCATCTTGCATTGTCTTTGGTTTAGACGCCACTACTATCCCATGAATCATGTCAGGAAGACCACCGACATATTTTTCAATTTTATCAGATTCTTCAGGAAACATCCTCCCGTACAACAAAGCCAATTCATGAAAGCGTTGTGTATAACTTGTCAAGTCAGTACCCTTCACCTTCAGATCCCAAATCTCCATTTCTAGTTTCTTAATTTCATTTCGAGGACGGTATTTGTTAGTCATCATTTTTATGAGTGTTTTCCAAGGCATACCGTAAGCGGCATCGTGACCAATTGTCTTGACATGAGTGTTCCACCATGTTAAAGCAACTGAATAGAGAGTGCAAGTAGCAAACTTGACTTGATTCTCAACTGTATAATTACTGATGTGGAAAACAGACTCCATTCTTTCAAACCATTAAGATAGACCGGCAAATCCTTCCGTGCCTTTGAAGTTTAATGGTTGACATTTGAGAAAGTCAGTGTAAGTACATTCATAGGCAGTTCGTTCTGTCCTTCTAACACCCGTTCCCAAATTATGGCTATCCCCGCAATTCGTATTTCTGTCAGCATCACGTGCTGCCAAAGCTGCAGTAACGCCTTGGTCAATCATTGCCTGAAACTAGGCATTAGTAACAGATGTGGTGTTGGTTGTTTCTAGGGCTGTGTTTGACCTCGTGACTCTTTTTGGTGCTATTTTCTTCAATCACAAGAAAATATAATACCTGTTAGATTTCGTAAAATCATAACCATGACATGACATATACGCAATAAGTAAAGAGAGATCACAACACACAGTGAAATATACAACTGAATTAAAGTTAACAATGGTGTAGCTAAATCGATATTCATTCATAATAAATTCAATTACAAACATGACAATATACCACCATTCCATACATAATTGGAAAACATACATGATTGGTTCAGATACAAAATGATCACAACGATTAGGTTACAAGATAAAATATACAACCTAAAGACATACTAGCCGGGAATTACCCGTAATACTTAGTAGGCTGTACAAAATAACTAGCCATAACATGATCTATGAACTGCTACCGGCCTCCTATGGTGCATCGGGCTGTGCAGGACCTTTAGCGGGTCCCTACTGCCTCTCAAACTCTATCATCTGGGTCTGAAGCCTCCTCAGCAGTTTTAGTGCCTCAATGAACTGTGCCTGTCTCATGTGGTCCGCTGCTAGCATCTCTGTAATCGTCGCCTGTCTCCTACGGTCCATTTCATGTAACTCTGTAATCACTGCCTGCTGTGCTACCACCTAAGTACGTAATGACATAACCTCTACATGCGCAAGGTCACTCGCATCTATGGATCATCCCCAAGCCTCTCTAAACATCCTAGCCTTAGCCTCCATGAGCCTAGCAGTACGAGCATGTGCACGCCTATCCCTATACAGCATGTTGAGCCGACTAGCCATCAGCTGTCGCTCAGTCTGCTCATCATACAACCTCGTATAAATCTCGTCTGTGTCTTGCCTAACCCTAGTGGTAAACTCTGTCATCTGTCGACCCAACTATGTGTCATCAGTCGTTGGTGCCCTTGGCATGTCTACCAACATCTCATCTCAAGTTTTAGTGATCCCATAACGGACATCTCTCTCTAGATCCCGCATAATCTCCCTCTCTATGGTAGCAACAAAACCATAGTCTGCCATAAAACCTCCAGGAGGTCTAGCAGTAGGGGCAGACGAGCTCTCTCCTACCTCATATCTCAGACCAAGAGCGATACCTAACCTCTTCCGAGGCGGTAAGGTAACATCGGGTCTGTCTGCTCTACGGTCAGTAGAGAGTAGATGTAAAGGTGGTGATGAAGTAGGTAGCAGTATAGGTAAAAGTGGTTGTATCCCCAATGATGGTGCATCTGATCTAGTGTGGGAGAGTATGATGAGTGGTTGTAATGGTAGTGAATGGGAAGTAAATGGGGCCTCAGCTCTCAGCCGGATCATCGCAGCTCGATAACCCAACGGACGAATAGGACTAGCAGGTGGTGGAGATGATACAGGTAAGGGTGGTGATACTGGTAGTGGTGATAGTATCGGGGGTAGTGGTGGAGAAGGAATCTGAGGCAGTGGTGATGACCATGGGGAAAGTGGTGATGGTGGTGGAGTAGGTATAGCAAGGAGTCTGGCAACCTCCGTATCAGACCAAAATGGTGTAGGTGGCTCATCTCGGATCGATATCCTAGCAGTAACCCAGTATGCAGGATGTGGTGGTGGTGTGGCCGCAGACTCGTCGGTCTCAAATGGCTCAGTCTCCTCAGCAGATGGGGCCTGATCAACAGCTGGTAAAGCAACAGCTGTAGAGTCGGCAGGAGCTGGGTGCTCCTCCTCCTCCTCATCCCCCTCAATATCAACATCCTCATCCTCGTCATCATCGGATGACTCATCCTCATCATCGCCATCGTCTCCTCCGTCGGCAGGATAATCGGCAGGATCCTCCTCAGGGTCCTCATCATCATCCTCCTCCGGATCCTCCTCAGGATCTGACTCAGGAACATAGCCTGGTGAATCAGCAGTAGGTGAGACAGCAGCAGGTAGTGGCTGCTCCTCAGCTGGAAGTATCTCATCCTCTGGTGGCATGAACTCCGGGTATACAGGCTCCGGAACAAACTCTGGTGAAGGTGGGTACTCAGGACCCGACACATAATCAGGAGATGGCGGGGCCTGAAAAGCAGCTACCACATAGGCATATGGGTCCTCTGGCATCACGGGTGGTCCATCGACTCCCGGTGATCCGATATCTGGCAAATCCGCAAATGGGCTGGACACAGCAGTGTATGTAACCGTGGAATCCTCAGAATCCGACATGACTGTATCTGAAAATCAAAAATAGCTTATATTAGTATTTAATATAAGACTCTTATAGTAATATACATTTATACCATAACATGTATATCAATCCTAAGTGCATCTAGTCTTAACCAACTAATGCAACAAGTAGTGTATGTATATATGTCCCGTGAAAATCCCTTTGTATGAATGCAATGTTTGAAAACAGTTATAGTCCAGCAAAAACATTTGACCTGGTTCTCTATAACCTTGGCTCTTGATACCAACCTGTAACACCCCCAAATTGGGTCGCAACGGAATATGGGTTGGGGGTGGTACTTCATAGATCAATAATACAAGATAATATAAGAACGACCCAAAAAGTCGTTTAAAGCTGATACATTAGATTTAACAAAGCGTTTGTTACAAAAGCCCGAAGCATTACTTGTTCATTGTTTCCAAAGTACAAAGATACTAGTTCATAACAAATATCCCAAAATGAAATGCAACCAAATCTTCACGCACGTGACATCCAAAATATAAAACCACCAATGTATCCCTTGCACCCTGTGCTTAGTGATCTCCTGAAAAACATTGCTTTAAAACGTCAACATATTGTTGAGTGAATTCATAGGTTTGTAAAAGTATAATGTAGGACCGCAAGATTTCCCCCTCATGATAATGCAACAGATGCAAACATCATAAAATGTAATTATGTTTTCCTAAGCTCATGACACTGAAGCTCGACGTGTATGAAATGCAATATAAATTGCCAACATTGCCCGTGTTGATGTTCTAACCCGCAACATCCTATGTCCGACATGGTATACGTTCGTTTATCCAGTGATAGCTAATCACCCGAATGGGGATGTCAATCCCAATAGATGTATTCATATCATTCGCGCTCACAATCCTAGTAATTGACAGTTCATGATAATAGGCTCAGACAGGGTTATCGCTACTTAGGCAAACACGTAATCGTAATGTAAAATGTCCACTTGCGTACATTTGTAAAACATGCATATGTTTTTCGCCCCAAAACTTGTAAATCATTAAAATGTAAAACGTGGGGCTATGAACTCACCTTGAGTGAGCGAATGTCAAGTATATTACAGAAAATGCGTCACGGTAATGATCGAATGCAACCTAATCCAATATAGGTCGTATAAGTACTAATCACTTTGAGTAACTACTACCATATATAATCCTAGCTCAATCACCATCTAATCGTTTTAGTGAAATCATATTTATAAAGTGAAAACGTTTATAAATATACCTTTAGTAAAAATGACATAACTTTATCGTTTTAGGTCCGTTTCTTACGTCCATGATTTCGTATTAAGACGACGTATCAAATTATGACATTTTTATATTTCATGTCCTCTGGTGAACAGTACTTTTTACTGTTCACACTAGTTATAAAGTTATTTTTATAGATTTAGTTATCGTAAAACCTGTAAATGTCGTATTTTACTCGTTTTAACTCCGTTTTTTGTGATTCTTTCGAGCACGTCACGTCTTGTTATTAAAAGTTATATCAATTAATGATTTTTCAAAATGTTCATTCTGAAGATGCACAGAATTAATTATAAAAAATATTTTTATAAAAGTATTATTATTGTAAACTCGCGAAATTCATAAGTCCTTCCGTTATTAATTGTAAATTTACGATTCATATTGTTATGGAATCTAAAAAAAGGTGTGATCTGAGAAAAATACCAACCTTATATATCATAATATTTTGTAACTTGTTTTTATAAAATTACTTTATAAAAACGTTGTATTAAAACGTTTAACTTGTAAACTACAATATCTTCCTTCGTTTTAATCACCTTTTCCTCCGGTTTCTTACCTTTTTGGAATCCTCATGAGATTTAGTATTTTATAAAAATAAAAAATAAATAAGTTAAATTCGAATTCTAAACAGCAAGTTTTGAAGTTTTCTTTAAAAACATGTTTAAGCTTGTTTTATAACTTTTAAGCTTAACCACTTTGTTACAAGTCCATTACAATACTTATCATCACATGTATTACATCCTTAGGGTCCCTAATTCATCATTTGTCCAAATATTATCCAAGAATCACAAGATCCAAATGTGTTACACACTTATTTATCCATGAACTTTCATAAGTAGACTTTTTAGTTAGACTTGTTTACATCTACTTTTTTATGCATAACCAACACTTGTACATTGCTTATACTTCCATTATAACAGGATATGGAAACATCATACAACATATATAAAATTTACCAAAATCATAAACAAGTGTAAAAATCCATTTTTACACTAAACATGTTTCTTAGATGTGATTAACACATAAACATCAATATGCATAAAAATCACAAAGTAAAGAGATTAACGGTTTTAGATACCTTAATATGATGTGTGTGATGAACAACAAAACTAAACCCATGTTAGCAATCAAAACCCTAAACTTTGCAAGACTAAACCTTAAAAACCAATGAAACCCTAATCTTGCTTATTGCTTAATTAACCCTAGTAAACCTTAAAACAAACCTTCAAATGACCTTAGGTTATCTTAGATATCATGTAGGAATTGTGGTAAAATGTTACAATGAAATTTTTGTATGGATTGGGTATGTTATTTAGTTGAGCCGTGTAAGAAGCAAATGGAGAGGTTTTTGCTTTTGTTTAACACTAAAATGAGAGAAGTGTGTGTTTTATCTTAGCTAAGGCATTATATACTTAGGAGACTAGTCAAGGGACATGTAGAGGATTTCTAGGGAAAGTATAGTCATAGTATGGAAGCCTTGGTCAAGTGTACATGTAAGTCTTGCAAGTAAATATCTACATGTTCCTAAAAGTAGAGAACATCCCATGAAATCAAGGAAGACTTGGAAATTATATATTTCTTTGTAACTCCTATCGATATCCGGCCATAGTTCTTCTTATAGGTGATGATATTTTGTAAATTTTAGTATTGGTATAGTGTGGTATTTGTTGAAGCGTATACAAGTTTTGGTGGTTCCGGGAAAGCCTAAACGATTTTTATCGGCGAAACGTAAACATCTTTACGTAACTAATAAAAATAACAAAAACAAAGTTATATATTATTCACAAAATAATTACTTATACATGTTTGATGTAAACATTTAATTGTTTGATGCCCGTTTACATGAACTATAATTTTTAGCTTACCGCGATTTAAGTTAACGATTACGATTTAAAGGCAAACGCGTACAATACTAAAATAAGTAGTGAAATATATTGAGCAGTCGAAATGAACCCTAAAAACGGGTGTTATAACATCACATCGTAATTGTAAATTTGTGAAATCATATTTATGCAAGTAAAAACGTTTAAAATATCTCTTTAGTAAAAACGGCGTAACTTTCTCGTTTTAAGTCCGTTTCGTACGTTTCTTACGTCCACGCTTTCATATTAAGACGAGGTATCAAAATATTAGATTTTCATATGTTCAATCCACTGGTGAAAAGTACTGTTTACTGTTCATACACTTTTATAAATTTATATTTATAAATTTAATTATCGTAAACTTCATAAAAGTCATATCTTATTCGTTTTAACTCCGATTTTAGTGATTCTTTCGAGCACGTCTTCGTAATTAAAAGTTTTATCTAAATAATGTATTTTTCAAAAATGTATCTGAGATGAATAGTGATTTTTACTGTTCATAGTTTATAAAATTATTTTTATAAACTTTAATTATCGCAAATATGAGAAATCCATAACTCCTTCGTTATTGATCAAAAAATTATGATTCTTAATGTTTTAGAATCCTAAAAATATGTACTTTCTGAGAAAAATAACCAATCATTTATATCAGAGGTGAATTATAATAAGTTTTTATAAAATTTCTTTTATAAAAGCGGTTATTATCGTATAACTTGCAAATACCGTATCTCCATCGTTGTAAATAGGTTTTTCGAGTTCTCTACATGCCTACGATCCTTGTAACATGTAGTATTTTATAAAAATATAAAATAAATATATTATTTTTCGAATTTGATCAGACCCTTGAAAATTTTTACATAAAATGTGTTTAAACTTGTTTTTATAGGTTTTTAGCTTAGTACACTTGTTACAAGTCCTCTACAACACAATATATCACATGTCTCATATGTATTAGGTCCTTTAGTCCATTACTTGTCCAAGTATTGTCCATGATAACAAGATCTCACAACACTTTTACTTATAAACTTAATAAGTAACTTTTTAAATCATTAACTTATATATACTTTTTATAGGTAAACCAACACTTGAATAATACTTATACTCTCATTATAACATGTCCTCAGCATCAATATAACATATGACAAAGTTCATCAAACCATGAACAAGTGTAAAAATCCAATTTACTTGTTAATAAGTTTCCTAGATGGTGATTAACTATACAAACATCATATATGCATAAAATCACAAATGTAAAGAGAATAAGGTTTTTAGATAACCTTAGTATGATGTATGGTGATGAACAACAAGATCTAAACCCTAGTTTAGATATTATACCTAAGCTTTAAATACTTAGAAAACCCTAAATCTAAAGAAACCCTAATCTTGATTCCTTGCTTGCTTAACCCTTTTAAACTCTAAACTAAACCTTCAAACCATTTTTTAATACCTTAAATATGTTGCTAGAACACTTGTATATGTTGTAAATAAAATTTTATGGATTATATGTATGTGTTTATGTTTGGTCGTGGGTTATAAGGCACAAAAAGGGAGAGGATTTTGCTAGACTTTGCTAAGTGAAAAGATACAAGTGAAATGCTAGGAATAGGATCACTTAAATACTAGAAATATCTAGGAACAAGATCCATAGAATTAGAGAAAATGGGATGGGCTTGTGTAAGAATGGTATGGAGTTTTCTTGATGTAAGAATAGTTGGTATGATGTAAGAGAGTTTGCTTGAAAGCTTATACAACATGTGTGATATTTAGAACAAGTTAAAATAAATATCTTCCTTGTGTATTTATCCCTATATCCAGCCATATATACTTATAAATAAGGAATTGGTATACTTTTGAGTATTGGGTATAATTATGGGTATTTGTTGAAGCGTAGATGAGTTTTGGTGGTTTCGTGAATGCCTAAACGTATTTTGTCGTGAAACATAAACACTTTACGTAACCAATAAAAATAAAATGTGCAAAGTTAATAATTATCCACTAAATAATTATCTAACACTTGCTTGACGTAAACATTTAATTGTTTGATATCTGTTTACGTTGGTTGTTGGGTTTTAGTTTACGCGATTTAACTTAACGATTAAAATTAAAAGCAAAAGCGTAGAAGTTTAAAATAAATAGTTGAATATTTATTGACGTAACAGATATGAAAAATGTGAATTGTTACAAGCAAAGCTTTAGAGCTAAAGCTAAAGCTGAAAGAGAGATTAGAGGAGATTACATTTTGCAGTATTTTATGCTTAGAGACTATGTTGTAGAGTTACAGTCTACAAACCCTAATACCACTGTTAAGATTGCAGTTGAAAGGAATATTGATCCTTATTTGCCTACTAGGGTGTTTCAGAGAATATATATTTGTTTAGGAGCATTAAAACTAGATTTTAGAGCCTGCAGAAGAGATCTGTTAGACTTAGATCGTGCTTTCATGAAGGGGCCATTTCCAGGCCAAGTATTGGTAGCTGTTGGACTTGATTCAAACAATGGAATTTACCTATTGGCCTATGCCTTGGTTGAATCTGAAAGTAAGAGTTTATGGTGCTAGTTCTTATAGTGTTTGGGTGATGACATGGATCTGCATCCCAATTCAAATTTCACATTCATCAGTGATAGACAAAAGGTTAGTATTATGCTTCACTTGTTGAATTCTTTACTACTGAATTAAATGAATTCGTAATTCATTAATGAATTGGTTCATGCAGGGTATCATTCCATCCATTAAAATTGTGTTCCCAAATGTAGAACATATATATTGCTTGCGACACATACATGAAAATATGAAGCATGAATGGTGTGGATAAGCATACAAGGATTTGTTGTGGAGAGCTGCATCTACTACAAGTGTTAAGGAGTTTGAAAAGTGTATGTTAGAGCTTAAGACAATGAATCCTAAGGCATATGAATGGTTGAACAAGATACCACCAGAATATTGGGTTAGATCTTATTTTTCAGGTAACACATAAATGCATGGACTAATAGTGTGATTTTCTTAATGCCATCACAGTTTTTACTACTTTCACATTTATGAGTATTAGGTATAGTTGTATAGCGTTTAATGATTTTATATTTTGGATTTTTAGGTAGAGCCAAATCTGATTTATTGCTCAACAAAATATGTGAGGACTTTAATGGTAAGATAGTTGGCGGTAGGGACAAGCCAGTAATCACACTTTTAGAGTACATTAAGGATTATTGCATGAAGAGAATTATGAATGTACAAAGTGTGATTGAAAAATGTACTGGTCCTTTGACCCTTACTGCAACCAGAATCATGGAATCCATTAAGAAAGAAGCTCATTTGATGAAGGTGTAATGGAATGGAGCAAATAAGTATCAAGTTTCAGGTTCACTTGGTGATCACTGTATCATGGATGTAGTGACTATGACATGTTCATGTAGGAAATGGAAATTGACATGGATTCCTTATAAGCATGCTGTTGCAGCTTGTTGAATATGGCTCTGAATGACCGGGCGGCATCACCCCCAAAAACATGGGTAAATCTTTGTTATTGGTTGACTACATGGAGGGAAACATACTCTCACAAGGTATAACCAATTTCTAGGACCAAGTACTGGGAGAAGTCCATATGTCCAACAATACTTTTGCCACCCAAGCATTATGTCCAGGTAGGCCGAGAAAGAAAGAAAAGAAAGAGGTCCAAACATAAGGATGGACCTTTTGTGAAAGATGGTAAACTGAGAAGAAAAGGAAGAACCATTACATGTTAATCCTGCAGTAACACTAGGCACAATAAGGCAACATGCAAAGGACAAGGTCGAAAGGCAATAGAAGGTAGTTATTTGAGCTTCAAGCTAGAAGTGTGTCTTTGATCTAAACATCATTGAACAGTTTTAAAGGATTTTTTTTAATGTAGGTGGCAACAATGTAGAAGCTAGTGGTAGTGCATCTAGGCAAGCACAACAAACAGAACCTGCAGTTGGTAAAGATGGTTCAGGTGGACCAGGTGTTGGTGTTGTTATAGGTTTGTCTTCTGCTGGTCAAGGTGGTGCAGGTGGTGCATGTGTTGCCAGTCAAGGTTTATCCCATACTAGATGGACAAAGAGAAGAGTACAAACAGAAAGAATCAGTCCACAAAAAAGAACTCTCACTCAACCTGCAAGTCAACCTTCTACCAGTTCTCAAGTGCCAGTGAGTAAAACAAGTAATGCAGATTGAAGATAAATAGGTGATGGTATTCCAACACAGTCAAGTGCAGTAGGTGGTGCAAGTGAACGGTCTTTTCTGTAATTCTAAAAACTAATATGTTTCAGGAGAGTGTATGTAATTCAAGTCTACATAAGTGGCAAACATCAAAGTCCACATATGTGGCAACTGTCTAAGTCCTTTTAGAGGCAAACATAAAAGTCCACTTAGGTGGAAAATAGATAATTTCACTTGTTTAGGACTGATTTAAACTGTTTGTAACCTATTTTACTTATTCTTGAAAAAACTACTCAGTAGCATGATAGGTAAATCAAAGTCATAATTTAGTTGCAAAAGCATCTCAGTATCATAAGAGTTTATACATACTTGGTCCTTGATGTTATAAACATGTTTCCTATTTTGTCCCTATTTAACAGTGATTGTTGTTTGTTACACTTGTAACTACGTTCCGTATTTTCATTGGTGGACAAAAGGGCTAGTCTCTTGACGGGCTAATCTCTTGGCGGGAAAATGAAAAATTGTGGTTTTCCTTACATGATTAGTCCTTGAACCCCAATTACACCATTGGAACGTCAAACCCAGATACACCATTGGACCCCCAAACACAATTATTTAAATCCATACCAGATTTACCATTCTTACGCACTGTATTTTGCTGACTTTCTCACCAACACATTATAAGAACTCAAAAATGTCGGCTGAAAAGTAGTACGGTAAGTTTCCCATGGTTCGACGAAGACGATTGACTTTTAAAGTACAAATTAATAATAATAGATTTGCACCGATGCGCTAAAGAAATCCATAATGTTAAGCGAGGTTCTTAAATCAACAGTATTTCGTCTCCTGATTTTCATCCACAGTTGTAATAAACTAAAAACATGTCAGTTGTAAGTGATAACGGTATGTTTATCATGGTCGACAAAGAAGGACTTAATTTTTAAGAAAATTTTCCTATGGCTGAAGAAATCATGGTAATGTTACGGTTTGTGTTGCAAAAAAAAAGGTCACTGACATCGTTTGTACACTGATGAAATAGGAGCAGGTTAGAAAGGTTGCTGATTGTGGGAGGATAAGTTTTCCTATTTTTGTTGAAAAGGCGGTGAAAAAATTTGTTGTGATGATTGATGTTGGGGTTTGTTTTGTAAGGTTGTTTGTTTGTTTCCGTAAGTTATGTTTTTATTTGAAGTTCTATGTTTAACTTTTAGTAGACCGCTAGATTTGTTATGTCATGTGTATCCAGATTGATGAATGATGTTTGTGCTTCACGTCGCTACCTGCGACTTTCCACTAAAATTCTCAAGGCAACATGCACTACACTAAGGCAAGCACGGCCAACATCAATCAATCAACATCTCTACCCACGATAATTTCACTTACATTCTCAAGGCATCGCATATTACTACTACTAAGGCAGCATGGCAAATCCTAAAATCAATATGATCTCAATCTCGACACTCGCAAGTGTTCTCGTCACTTTACATCCTATCATTTTCAGGTGGTCACATTACTCATACATCCCTTCCCTCTTCTAACATAACTTTAGAAAACTAACCTCATCATTTCATAGTACTTTATAAATTAAGCATAGTTGATCAGGCTATGCGTAATTTAGGAAAATACTATGAACTACTCGGGCTAGTTGACTTCCGCTATGTTTGAGGTATTACTAAAAACAGACTTCACTTTGGTTAGTTGCGTTTTTATTTTATTTTATAAAAACTGACATTCTCTATAACCTTGGCTCTTAATGCAAATCTGTCACACCCCGTCAGTGGGGGAAACATGGGATGCGACGATACCATTCATCGCACAAGATATAAGATCATAAACTTTACAATTTACAAGAAATGAAACTTGGGTTTACATAAATTTTACAAGTTAAGACTTGACCAAATTAAAAAATCACAACCCATCTCGACCCACTCCCCTTGTGTTACGTCTTTGCTCTTCCGACACAATTCATATACCTTTAAATAACACACCTAAAAATGATACTCGAAAACATCAACAACAATGTTGGTGAGCTCGTAGGTTTGACATGAAACCCAAAAGCTGAGCCAATATTTCAAAATAATGGACAATAGTGCAATATGACAGTGAATATATATATATATATATATATATATATATGCAAACACCATATGTCACTTACGCGCCTAAAGGGTCTACCAGCTGGAGCACTAAATTAGGGCAGGACTTCACACAAACTAGGGTAGGCGTACCCATCCGCTCCAATAACTACACAAATACTGGGTAGGCGTACCCATTCGATCTAAACAATCATATAAATACTAAGATAGGCGTACCCCTCCGATCCAAACAATCATGTAACACATAATATTTACATAGCAGTCATAAGCACATATCTTGTCCCAAAAACAAAACCACATTTCGCACAGTTCATCTCAAAACAGTTCAAAACACATTTGAGTATCATTTTTCCCCAACGGAAAAACGTTAGAAACATGGGGCTACGAGAACTCACCTCAAATAGCAAAATGAAAACAGGAAATAATCTCAACGCAAGCGCACAGTAGTACCCGGCCACGACCTAATCATTTACTACATTTTATTAATATTTAGACAAAGTTGTCTTATTGTACAAGTGTCCGTCTTTACACACAACAAGATTCTCAATACCGTTTCAAAACCCCTTTTTTCTTATCACCAAACCTTTACTTTTTATCTTAAAACCGTTATCTTATAACGAACCCATTATCTTTTACCAAAACCGTTATCTCATAACGAAACCGTTATCTTTACCAAAACCGTTATCTCATAACGAAACCGTTATCTTTACCAAAACCATTATCTCATAACGAAAATGTTATCTTTACCAAAACTGTTATCTCATATTATGGTTGTGTGGTAATTACGCAAACTGACTCAACACTTGGGCTAAGTGAGACATAAATGCAATTTGTTAGGAATTATTGTAAACAGATTTAAGTCTGGTAGAGTTAAGTCTGGTAGACATAGTTAAGTCTACTAGTACTAAGTTAAGTCTGGCAGTACTATAGTTAGTACTGGCCTTGTCTAGTTAAGTCTGTTTATGTAACAGAATAGTTATAATAGTTATCTTAGAGATATCTTAGGAGATATCTTAGGAAAGGATATGCATTATCCTTTCACACGTTTGTAAAGCCTATTAGGGTTTCCTTGGTGTATAAAAGGAACCCTACGGCATAGTGTTTTAGGTATCAAAACCTAATAGAAATCAATAGCAATATACGAAGTTAGTTTTACAATTGTTCTTCTTAATACGTGTATGAAGATTCTGCATTAGCACATAGTATTCATAGTCATTGTCTCTCTTATAGTTGATTTGGATTTATTCAAGTTAGCTATTGGCTTACACCCTATAAATACCCCCTTCTTGTAAGAATGGAGGTAAGCTTGATATATTGCAACCTCTTCTCCTCTCCCTCATTTCTCTCTTTTTTTATAAAAC
>BQNB010015335.1:0-23421 GCA_026074375.1 Tanacetum coccineum | reverse complement strand
CACTATAAATCCTCGCGTTGTGGTTTGATTGTTCTTACTCTTATCTCTTGTCTTACTTTATCATTTCATATATTTACATAGTTCATATTGTGCAAGCATTGAATTCACCAAAAGGTCGAATCTAAGTTTTACAAACATACATAAAACTTAAATTTAAAAAGCAGTAAACTATTCAACCCCCCTTCTAGTTTTCCACAGACCTCTTTGATAATGACAAAATGTAAAAACGTTCTACGTTAAAAATAAACGTATACAAGTTATTAGTCGTAAACTTCTATTTCGACGTAAATCACTTAAGGTATGTACAAACAAGTATTACACTTGTATAATGATCAAGGAAATAATTTTTTTCTTAAACTTTACATTTTTACAAATGTGACAAAACCTTTTAAAAAAAATAAATTAGATATAATATTTTTGTAATTAAAAGAAATTTTTATTCATATATAAATTTGAAATATGGTTTTCCCTCCTAAAAAGATACCACCCAAACCAAAAAAACATTTCCCCAATAAAAGACAAGAAAATGAGCGTCCTACTGTGGACGGCCCCTTATAGGTCGGACGATCTCCAATATATCTGGGACCGTCCAATAATTAAGGGACCGACTAAGATTCTGACGCTCCTTAGCTTGTCTATAAATAGTGGACTGTTTCCAAACCATAAGACACCTCTTGGCATACAATCTTCTCTAATGTAAATCCCCATCTATATTTCTATCTTTCCTTGATCTTTGACTTGTTTATTCTTGTTTAGCAAGTGATTCAATCTTTTTTCCTCAAGTGCAAGAGAAGAACACACGTAATCATTAGGATACAAAGTGTTATAGTTTAGTGAGTCATTACGTAACATTGGTTACAATCTTCTTGTAGATCTAATCTCTTTATTCTCATTCTTGTGTAGTTGTGTAGATCCGGCTAGTATGTTAGCTCGGATTAGTTGTGTGAGGGTCGGTTAGTATTTAGTCCTTAAAATACATTAGTCTAGTGGTAGATTGGTTCTAGCTAAGATTAGAACTAGACATCTAGCTTAGTGGCGGAAATTGGTATAAGCGACGTGTATGGTTTTCTCCGCCTGAAGGGAGCTTGTTGACATAGTGAACTCTCAAGTTGGATACTCGGGGAGTGGAGTAGGGCGAAGAAGAGCTCCTCGTGTTATGGTTTGATTGTTCTATCTCTTTACTATCGTCTTATTATTTATCGTAGTTATTATTTATATCTATTGTGTTATATATATTGTTCATAAATATTGTTTTGCTTGATCTCACATAAACAAGAATCTAAAGTTTTTGAAACGAAGTTTTTAAAATGTAAACAACAAGGAAATTATTCAACCCCCCTTTCTAGGTTCCACAGGATCCATTTCGCGTGTGTTGATTTGTAGAACTTTCAAGTCCTCGGCTACCTTTTGAGAATTGATTAACTCAACTCTCGCGTTAGTCTCGCGGTCGATACGTTCCATCTTTGTCGCACGGTCTAACTCGTATTGTTGTTGGAGCATATCTTGAAACATTGCAGGGTTTGAACCGGAACTAGCGGACGAGTTTGTAGAACGTTGGCTCTTAGCAATTCTTTCTTTACCTGGTGGACACGGCAACTCGTCGTCTCCAAAGAGCTCGGGTTCCTCGTCGGTAACCCGTCCTTGGTTTCATCTTGCAATTGTTGAATCGGGATTTTTCCACTTGTGTTTGTCTTTCAAAAATATTTGTTTGTGCAACATTGACTAGGATCTCCTTTAGGTTTTAATGATGACATATAAACGTTCGCAAAACGAAAAATAACAAACAATAGCCAAAATTAATAAAACCGGATATTTGCCTCTAGCGCGCTGGTCACGCGTCAGCACATGGCCAGCGCGCCACTTGCAAATTTTGTTTTTACGGATTTGTTTTTGTCGGCTATCCTCTTACCCGACACATGTGGAAACTTCAATAAAGGTATGTATATGATACTTGAGCATTTGGGAACACTCAAAATGAGGTTTAGACTTAGAGAGGAGCAAAATCCTTCCGTTTTTCTACAAAACGCCAACTCAAATCTTTTATTAAACGCCTCTATCCAAGGCCGAAACTTCTTTCTAAACCTAGTATGATCATATTTTCAACATACCATCTAATAAAAGTATTATTTGACCTTAATCCGGATTTACGTTGTTCCTAATCACATAACGGGTTTTACTCCCTTATTGGTCAAACTAAGTCAAAGGTCACTTTGCGTAAACGCATCCTTTCCCGTTATGGGATATGCTTTACTTAAGATGCAAAGCACTTAGCTTGTTTGCATCAAGATGATTAGTGATCAAATCCATTGTTGATTATCATGGATCCAAGTCTAAATGACTAATTGAGTTTATGGTATTTGGAGGTTAATCATACTTTGACTTTTCTCATCTCCTTACCTATAAATGTTTTACAGACTCGCATGTACAAGTCCAAACTTCTTATACACAATCCTACAACCCATCTTTTCTAATCACTTGTTTACCTTTCTTACCCAACAAGTTATTTCATCCACACACACTCCAAACACCTTCTTCCTAAATAATCTGATAATCGCATATGCCCACTATTTTCTATCTTATTGGCAATGTAATTTTAAACCCAAATCAATCCTTTGATTTCATCTTTATCTTCATCTTCTTCATCTACATAAGCCTTCACTAAATAATCCCCAAATCTCATCCTTAATATGCCAACTCACATTCCCATACACAATATACCTTCCTTGTACTTGTTGTGCCTTATGTTCCCTACATTCACATCTTTTCAAAACATTCTCCACCACTCATTTACTATTCACATTCCTCTTCACAACATTTAAATTTTACACACACACACTTCTTCATCCTCACCCTTGATCAAGCCATTTCATCAATCCAAGTTCCCATACTCTTTTCTCCATCTTTGGATTGATTTCAAACAAACACACTTTCTCTCTACCCTTGATCAAGCCACCTCATCAATCCAATATAACTCATTCTCTTCTCAACCATTAGATTGAACTATCATCTCAAACAAACACACTTCCTCTCACAAACATACTCTTCTCACTCACACAACAAACACACCTCTCTTACTATCATTTATCTTGCTACTTTACCAATCTATCTTACCTCTCTTCTTCACATCCTCACCATCCATTTCAAAGCAAGATCAATAGGCTCCTTTTCATCACATCATGCCACCTCATTGACAACTCATTCTTTCTTATCCAACATGTGCTTGAAAGATTTGAAATTTAAATTTCAAATTCTTCCCCCCTTTCTCTCCAAGCAAAGAATATTCCAATAATATTATCTTGTACTCTAACTAGAAATTTCAAACCTTTAGTTGGATCTCAACTAAGCTAGTTACACTTTGAGGCATACCCAAACTACCATTATCAAGTATTTCTTTTCTCTCTTTTGACATTAGACAAACAAAAGTCTCTTAAACACTTCACAAACGCTTTTATCAAATGGATATTTTAGTTGGTTGACCTTGGGTATAAGAATGATTGAAAGGTTATAGCATGAAGTATAATTAGGGGTCTTATAAGAGCGGGTAATTAAAAAGCCAAGAACCCAAAAATGGTTTCGGGCATCTGTGTCAACACGCCACACACGAATACATTTACCTACATTTGGGTTCTAGGCCTATAAATACCCCCTCTTGGCCTTTGTATTCCCCACCTCTTGCAAATATTCTTCTCTCTCTTTTCTCTTCTCTAATCCTTTAAGTCTAACACTTTTTGTGTTCTTAATCTTCTCTTCTATCATCTATTGAAGAACACACATATCCGCAAGAGAGCCTCATAAGTACCTAATTCATACTTGTGTTTTTGTCGAGGGTCTTCTTTCTCATACCCTTTCTATTAGAATCGAGTCTCTAGGTTAGGTTCGGACTTGGTTCAACCATCTATCTTTTATTCAATCGAGTTGTAAGGGAAGTCTTGTATCCGTAGGATCAAGCCTAGATCATTAGGGATCTAGTTAGGGTTTGGTAAGCTTCCAAGGGGAAGGCTTTAGAGTTTATAGGTAAAGTCGAATCACGGGTTCTTAGGAGTGGATTCTAAGGGCGGAATATCGTAGGTCGTAACTATTCTTTGTGAGCGCCGGTATTTGTTGAAAGCTGGTGGAGTTAAATTGTAATACTGTTTGTAGTCCACCATAAGGATTATACTAGTGTAGTATCGGAGTCGTGGATTCACAACCAGATGTACGAAAGGACTAAACCCCCCCTTTCCGACCTAGTATATATCGTGGAGTCTTTTCTTATCTCTTATTTTCTTTATCTACTTATTGTTCTCATTACAAAGTAGATTAGTACACCACTCGGCTCTTTCGAGACTTGAAGTTTTATAAACTTCGAAGAAGTCAAGAAAACCATATTCACCCCCCTCTATGGTTATATAATAACCAAATACTCTTGTGCTTGAATTCCGTACTTGTGACAGTTTTATACAAAATTTCAACCCTTGTCATCCAATCATCATCGTTCTCCCCGCTCATAACCTTCGTTTGAAGGACCAACTAATTAAACCTTCCGACCTCTCGATTCATAAGAGTCCACTTTCCCGTCAACATGTTCTTGGTACGAGTCGAGAATTTTTCACTCTTTACTTGTTTATTGTATTGTTCGAGAACTTTGTACCAAAACGTTTCATTTTTTTGTTCCTAATCGACGTTTGGATCCTCGAATATTTGTATGTAACATTCCGCCAAAAGCAACTCCTCATCTTGGCTCTAAAATTTGTGAGTACCCGCCCCTCGCCTCTCGTATTACGGGCTACCTTAGACATTTTCTTGATACGTTTTCTCTTTGTTTTGGCTGACGTCGGGGTCGTGTCGGCTTCCTCTTCCTGTGGTTGTTGGGGTTGGTGGGATTGTTGGTCGGATTGGTGTTGGGAAGAAGCGGCTTGGTTTAGTTGTTGAGAAATTTGGGTATGTTGGAATTGTTGTTTAAGTTGCCATTGTTGAAATGAAACTTGTTGATCGAGATTAACATACGGGTTATAGTTGGGATAGTAAGTAGGCATTTGCGTGTATGGAAGTTGAGTGGAGGAGGTGTTTTGTGCGGATGAACTTGGGTTGGGATTAGACGAGCCTGGAATTTGGTTTAGGGGTCGTTGAGCATACAGGTTATCCATTGTTGGTTGTGTTGGTTGGGATTCATTTTGGTGAGAAAAATGAGTGAAGTAGAAAATAATGTGTTATGAATTATAGTGGAGGAGTGTGTAAAATGTGGTAGAATAAGGAGGTATTTATATGATTTTTAAAGGGTAAAAAGCCGGAAAAAATGGTAAATAAATGCAACAAAAACGGCAAGTAAGCCCTCCCACCCGTTTATTCAATGTTCGAATATTCAAAAAAAAAGAAAAGAAAAATCACCATGGCATGGGCTGGAGCTGTCGGCGCGAGCCACGACGGCGCCAACACCGGTGCCGATGGCGCGAGAAAACCTTGGGCTGGTGCGATGACGCCAAGCCACCATCCAAGGGTACCGAGCACTCTTAGGAGGTCGAGTGTTTGTTTTTACATTTGAGTAAAAAGCGGTAAGATGTATTGGGTCTTGCTGAGTAAGAAATGGAAAAAAGTATTTTTCTTGTCTTTTAATGGCTTATGGCCCGTTTAGTTGGTGAAAAATATCTTATTTTTTCACGAAAATTTTCATGTGGAAAGGAAAATATTGAAAATCCGTTTAGTCGTATTTTTTTCCAAAATTCTAAAAAAGGTGAAATTCTCATTATCACTTTTCCTCAACATTTTAAACAAAAAAATTAAAAAAGTTCATTCTATTATTCTCAATTTTTTCATTCACATTTTCTTCTTAATAAAAAGAAACGGATCTATAAAATATCAAATATACACCATTCTAACCCTAATATCTCGTATCATCCTCCACCGTCCATTTTAACGGCTGTTTATAATTATTTTGAATTTTTTTTATTCATTTTTATACATCTTTGTACGTTTTATACTTTTTCATCCGTATTCATACATTGTTATACGTCTTGCTCCGTTTTCATCTGTTTTATGCGTTTTCATATGTATTTATACGTTTTTATCCATTTTATACGTTTCATCAGTTTTTATACGTTTTCATCATTTTCATTCGTTTTATACGTTTTCACCCGATTTATACGTTTTCATCCATTTTTATATGTTTTCATCCATTTTTATACGTTTTCATCAGTTTTCATTCGTTTTATTCTTTCTTGTACGTTTTCATCTGTTTTAGATGTTTTTATCCGTTTTTATCGGTTTTCATTCGTTTCTAACCGTTTTCTACGTTTTCGTCCATTTTTATACGTTTTAATCCGCTTTCCTTCGTTTTTATCCATTTTCATCCGTTTTTAACCGTTTTTTTATGTTTTCGTCTGTTTTTGAAACTTTTTGTACGTTTTTATACGTTTTCATTCGTTTTTAACCGTTTCCTTTATTTTTTTCCACTATCATCCGTTTTTTATCTATTTTCATCCACTTTCATTTGTTTTTAACCGTTTTACTACGTTTTTGTACGTTTCAAAACGCTTTTACGTTATTTTTTACGTTTTTATACTTTTTTGTATACGTTTTCATCCGTTTTTGTACGTTATTGTACGTTCCTTTTTACGTTTTTGTATGTTTTTATACCTTTTTATACGTTTTTTGTACCTTTTCATACGTTTTTGTTTTACGTTTTCATATGTTTTTGTACATTTTCATCCGTTTTCATATGTTATTATATGTTTTTATACGTTTTTGTACGTTTTTTACGGATCAAACTCACAAGACCGAAAAAAACATATAACAAAAACTTATAAAAAATGTACAAAAACGTATAAAAAGTACAAAAACTTATAAAAACGAAAAAAAGGTACGATAACGGATGAAAACATATAAAATTGTATGAAAACATATAAACACGGATGAAAACGTATAAAACGGATAAAAACGAATGGAAACGTATAAAAACGAATAAAACGGATGTAAACGGTTGAAAACTTGTAAAAACGTACAAAAACGTAAAAACGTATGGAAACGTACAAACATACAATATGAAGAAATAGTCAACCATGAAAAGAAAAATGCTTGAAAATAGTTTCATCTAAACATATTTCCATTTTTTATAAGGAAAAATTATAACTCCATCTAAACGAGTTTTCAAAATTCCCAACTCTTCTCTAGAGTTATAAAGGCTATTTTTAGAAGTGATGTGAAGCACATCCACGACACTTGTAGTCAATAAAGAATTTGTTCCTCCACTTGTCTTGTGCAGAATGATACTATTGGCGCCTCTAAGCCTCACTTTTTAGTGAAGCTGGTGTCTTACACGTGAATTGGACTAGACTTGGACACTACGTGTCTCGCAAAGGTTACTTATGTAAACTAGGAATAGTTTACCTTTTTCTTTTAGTATAAATACCCCTCATGGCTCTCCATGAGGGTGGTTGGTGGAATCATTTGTATTTTCAATCTAATATTTCATAAGGTTTTCTTCCATCCCTCTCTTACTTTCTCTCACTAGAAGCATGATCCATCTTATCTTCTTTGATCAATCACGTCCTCTTGAAAGGTGTTTTTGATTCAAGTTACTAGTGGTATCAAGAGCCTAGGAGGAATATGTGTTTATGGTTTGCTTATTTTAGGGTGATTCATGGCTTATTTATAAGCAAATAAGCCATGTCTTGGTTTTGTTTGAGCTTATTTCTTCACAAAGCTTGCTACTTTCTTATCTACCTTCTTTTGTGATAAGTTTGTGGTAATATTAAGCCAAAAACAACAACTTATTTGATCTTAAAAGGTGATTTTTTGTTTATTTAAAAAAAGTGAGGTTTTGGTACTTTTTCAATCATTCATGCTTGTTTATTGTTGTTTTAGATCATCCACTTGTACTTTCATCATTGTCATGCTTATTAGAAGCTTATTCAAGTCTCAAAACAACTTATTTTGCAACAAAAATCTGGGCTTATTTTGAAGACAGTGAAATGTGCAAACAGTAAAATGTGTAAACAGTGAAATGTGCATAGCAAAATGTGCAAGGCGAAATGTGCATAGCGAAATGTGCAAGGCAAAATGTGCAAGGCGAAATGTGCAAGGCGAAATGTGCAAGGCGAAATGTGCATAGCGAAATGTGCAAAGTAAAATGTGTTTATGTATACAGGGGAATGTGCAAGGCGATTTATGACATTTTTAGGAAAAGAAACCATGCCAAAAAATTTCCAAAACCCCTATGGAATATGTTTAACATAAACACCAAAGCAAAACACAACACTTAATCCTAAAACGATCCTTATCAAAATTCACCTTCACTCTTAATGGCTGTTATTGAGTTTTAATGACTACAGAGACTTTGTACGATGTTATTTATTTAGGATTGAAGTAGGCTTTCACGAGGCGTGTACTTATTTCGTCTTCAATTTTTTTCTTTTTTCCACAACGAAGATGACTTGTTCGGGTATATACGGTTTGTGCTGAAGACTTGGATATCACTTTAAGGAGTTACATTGTAGTACTCAGTGCCTCACGTAGTTGAGGAGATCTCAAGAGGTGTTGTATTTTTTATATATTTTTGGGTTAGGGTATATGGTACTTAGAGATTTGCCTTTGCACCGTTCTTCATCACGTGGATAGTACAAGATTAAGACACAAGTCTAGGATTTTGCTTCATTCTCGGGTTCATTATATCAGACTGTCTCCATCAGTGGTCATCAGTATTAGCCGACATAATAGATAAGGGGTTTTAGACTGGGTTGATCAAGAGAGATTTGTTAAGAGAGTACGATTCAACATCATCTCACAGAGTATTGCTTATGCAATCACGGGTATATAAAGCTAAGCAAGTAGTTTCAGTTGATATACGATGTACACATGTGTAGGATGATTCCTCAGTTAGTCATCATCCTGGAGGGAGAAATGTGTACATCCGGTACTTAGTTGATTTTTTATGTTACCGTTTTGATGTTACAGTTTCGACTACATAGCGGGATAAATTGCCTTCACTCGGGACTTAGTCTTTAGTGAAACAATTTAAATGGGTACATTCGGGACTTAGTTGACTTTGATGTTACCATTTTTACCACATAGAGGGATAAATTGCTGACACTCGGGACTTAGTTGA
Organism: Tanacetum coccineum; assembly: GCA_026074375.1. Lineage (NCBI taxonomy): Eukaryota > Viridiplantae > Streptophyta > Magnoliopsida > Asterales > Asteraceae > Tanacetum > Tanacetum coccineum. Next base: position 14,342 of record BQNB010015335.1, on the reverse strand, counting down.
CTTTGGTGTAGCAATTTATATCTGCACTTTCCTGGAGGGAGAAAAGTGCATTTTCGGGTCTTAATTGATTTTGGTGCTACGGTTTTCACTTCGTAAAAGGGATAAAGTGTGTGCTTTGAGACTTAAAGGCTTCCTAAGTGAGACGATGTTGATGATATCATCCTTTCCCACAGAGTAGCCTAAATGAGAAAGGATGTCTTTTAGAAGACTAGTGCATTAATTCTCATCAGTCTCAAGGGTGTCTGTTTGGGAGGGAGCTGAATAAAAAGATACTGCACAAGAAGTTCAGAGCGGAATTCTTATCAAAGCCGAAGTATTCGGATGAGGGAACTTCAAGGATGACAAATGAGAAGCAGATTCTGGTAAACTTCGACATGACCAGAAGTAAATGAAGCCTTCTCAAGACATGCAGCTAATTCAGAAACTTCGAGGTGAACATAAGCGTATGAAGAAAGTTTTTGAAGACGTGTCAGGAGGTTATGTGAAGAATTCCAATCAAGATCGGGTTCGGTAAAGAAAACTTCTATGTCATCCTCATCAGTATGTTCGTCTACAAGCTGAAGAAATAAAGCTGGAGTATTCAAGTAGATTAAGATCATTTAAGACGATCTCAAGGAATATTGGACTTCATTCTTATCGTTTTTCTTTATTTTTGCTTGTAGGGAACATTGTAACCAATTCACATGTGACACCATCTTGGAGGGAGATTGTTAGCCTCACTTTTTAGTGAAGCTGGTATCTTACACGTGAATTGGACTAGACTTGGACACTACATGTCTCGCAGGGGTTACTTATGTAAACTAGGAATCGTTTACCTTTTTCTTTTAGTATAAATACCCCTCATGGCTCTCCATGAGGGTGGTTGGTGGAATCATTTGTATTTTCAATCTAATATTACATAAGGTTTTCTTCCATCCATCTCTTACGTTCTCTCACTAGAAAAGATGTTTCATCTTATCTTCTTTGATCAACCAAGACCCCCCGAAAAGGTGTTTTGAATCGCGTTACAGCGCCTCTCGCTAAATTAATCAGATGTTTGCATGGCCACACCCAAAGTGTAAGTCAATATGATACTTGATTACATTTGGTAATCTGAATTAATATCTATAATGAGAAACTAAATAGTTAAAATTTATGGAATGAGTTAGGATCCATATCCATGGTTTAACACTATCTGAAACAAATAGATGTTTAATAATAAATAATAAACCACTATTATGAGATGTTTTTTGAAACCATATACTTAGGTATTTCTGGGAGCAAAGAGGTGTTGCTAGACGCTTACCATTGTTAGTATAAATTAATGAGCTACGTTAATTCATAATTGGGAGCTATTGGAATGTGCTCGTTACGTAGTACTCCCCCCGTCCCAAAATTATTGTCCCCCGACAAAAAACACACAGTTTAAGAAAAGTGCATTTATTACTGCTTTCTCTTTCTTACTTTTTGACAGAAAGACAGTTTTACCCTTAGCTATTTAATTAAAGTCTTCTTTAAAGTTTGTAATAATAATTTCAAACAAGGGTAATATAGTAAACTTGATCAAACTTCACTATCTATTTTTAGTAGTGGACAATTAAATTGGGACATCCCAAAAAAGAAACGTGAACAATAAAAATGGGACGGAGGGAGTAATTATTTATACGGCTAAGAAATACGTGAGCCTATCGGGGGCACACACGTATGCATGGAGAATACATTTATGACATAATTAATATATATAACTTGTATATTTATTAAATATAGTAACATGTTCATGAAATAATTTAACGGTCATTAGTTTAACCATTAGACGTTATAAACTAACTTAATATACGTTAAATATAAGAGAGGGACTTAGATGTACGAAAACCAAACTCTTGGATCCCTTATCTCTTGGTTGGCCGAATAGATGGATCTAGGAGGGGGTTGGTTGTCGTTTTTAAGAAACTTGAGGAGGTGGTGGCTCAGCTCGGAGGAAAAGTTGGACTGCTATATAAGCAATCCCTTGGTGCTTATTCATGGCTGATTGACGCTCCCTCACAAAACCCTAGAATCGATTTTTTGCTTCCTCTCCTAAAACCCTAATTGAAACCCTAAAACCCTTAAGGTTTTATTCGGCTCAAGTCAAGCAACAAGCAAATATCGGTTTTCTTGTTTCTCCCTAATATCGACAAGCGTATACCTCCTTTGGTATTCGATTGGTTCAAGTCAAGAACAAGAACAAGTGTTGCTGGATTGTTATTCGTGAAGCAAGCACTAGCATCCCAACGTATTACGTGGACGTGTAATGTGTGCAATCCATAGATGTGATAATTCAATCACTAACGGTTTCAAGAAAAGATCAAAGATCAAGATTCGTCAATTGTTTAAGGTTAGTAAAATTACGTGTTAATTTTATTTGGTAATCCACAACATTAAACTAGATTCATTCACTGCCTACGCGTAGTAAATGGTTACTAGGTTAATAAATCCCAACATCTTGTCCTTTTAAATTTAATTTAAATCCGGATATTTTAGTCATTTCATTTTTACCAATGTTGATACCTAAATCAAAACTTTCTCACTAAGATATTGTCTACAATTTTGGAGATACAAAAACTGCTAAGATGCTTATGGTTTTGGAACTAACCTCATAATTGGTGTTTTGATTATAATATAATATTTATATTTCCATGATTTTATTTTACGTAAACTGTAAAAGCGTCCTTTTGGTTTGACAAAATCGCAGCACATTCAAGTCTTTTAGAAAATGCAGATACATTCCATGTGAAAAACTTTCAGTTTGATCATCATCCATGATTCGTAGTTAGAAGCGTAAAAAAACTATTTGTCTTCTTCTTTGTGAATGTTAACATAAATGTTTTCTTTTGCTAAAATAATATTTGTATTCATCATTTCAAAACACACACAACAATCTACCACCACATTATAACTTCCACCACCTATCCACCCAACCACCACCATCGACATACAAATACCATTCCATCTCCCACACACAAACCGAGATTCAACTGCTACTACACACACCAATCCCGTATCATTTAACCTCATAAATTTGTTATCGTCTTCAACTTCAAAGTTACTCAATTTCACTAAAAACTCTTAAAATGAGAATGATAAAAAATGACTATAATCACACATTAAAGATACATTGACTTGAATTAGATGCATCACTAGTGTTTTAGTTGCATCATAATATATTTTTTATAAATAATATGCATATATTAGATGCAATTCATCAAGTTTGGTGAATCCTGTGTATTCTTCAGATTCTGCACGTCAATACGTTGCTAGTACTACTTTAAATCGTTTAAAGTTCAAAATCACTTTCAAAACTAATTGAGATGTATCTAAATAAATAGATATGCATCTAATTCAAGGCTATACACCTCAAATATATGGTTAGAGTTTTTTTGACACTTCTCATTTTAAAGTTTCTTTTCGCAAAATCCCTATCCTAAGAAACTAATACTGTATTGAAATTTGTAACTATTGATTTAAATTGTATTTTACTAAAAAAAGGAAAAGACAAAAACTACACCCACAATATTATCTACTTCACTCTGTTCCCGAGTATAAAATAGAAAGAAGAGAGACGAAGAGGGGAAAAAGAGCGAAGTAATGAGAAATAAGTTTTTATCTTGTGTTCGGAGTTAGAAAGAAAAGAGGATGATGTAAGCAAAAAAAAGGCTTTAAAATCAATTTCACTTCATTTCATTCCTATTTGGGAAGAAGATTGGGAGAGTAAATTTGGTGTAATTTACTATCCTTTAGTTTCCTTTCCTCTTCTAAAAAATCTTAGGAACACAATTTATTTTTATTACCATCCCAAACCTTTCCCTTTCACTTCAAAAAATAAACTCGAAAAAAATAATCTTTAGTTTATTTACAATTTACAATAAAAAATACAGATACAACTAATGTCAGCTTTAATTAGGTTATACGATGATTGAATAAACAAAACCAAGTGCCTATTTTTTTATAGTATTTTTCCTTAACTATGTTGGATCAATGAATGAAAGGAATCTCTTTTGTACATAAACAAAATCGTAAAAGTGTGGGACAAGAAAGAAGATGCCAAACACGATAAACACTTCTTGATAATAAGAGATACCGTATCCGTCCTATATTTATTGTTCAGTTTTGATTTTTTAAGTTTTTTTTTGTCAACTTTGATCTTGAATATTTTTGTTTGTTAATCTAATATTTGATGCATAATATATAAATGGATTGAGTTTTAAATGTATTTTTCATTGTATAACTTTCATCAAGTATTATATAACACAAACAAAAATATTTAAGGTAAAAGTTGACAAAGAAAAACTCAGAAAGTCAAAACTGAACAATAAATATAAAATGGAGGAAATGCTATAACTTCGGATCTCTCATTAAAGCTTCAATATTAAGCCAAAACAAAAGTTTAACTCTTCCTCCGCAAAAGAAAACATCTACAAACACATATCTTACATTTTATGATATGTTGTTATGTTTAATAATTTAATGTCTCTAGATTCAGGTTAAAACAAAATGTTATTTTTACCCAAACATTTATTAGATCAATTAAATAAGGTTGTGATTATACATACCTTTTTTATTAATCCTATTCAATTAATCTTGCTTTTTCTCGAGTTTTGCTAATATATGCTCACCGGGCACATCTTAAAGTATATCAAATAAACATATGTTTTTCTTTTATATCAAAAAAATATATTTAATGAACATTAAATATAGCTAATAATTACTTTAATTATATGCATTTTATGACTCAATTAACTTGAACATTCCTTTTATATGTACTTTATCATGTGGCTAGTGAACACATATTAGCAAAACCTGAGAAAAAGCAAGGTTATTGGCACTCCCTTCAATTTTAACTTCCTTATTTATTTATTATTTTTATAAGTTTGTTTTGATTATAAAACTACAAAACTAAAAGTATGTAATAAAAATATAAAATTTAATAAGTCAAAAGTATTAATAAATAGAACATACAGAACAAAAAACTATAAAAAAATGTATTTTTTATTCACAGAGCGAGAAAATTTGGCTTAGAGGGGTGCCAGTAACTTTGGGGTACCCCTAACATCATCCCTTAAATAAATATTTTATGATATAGAAAACATTTAAAGATAAAACATACAAAGTAGTAAATTATTAATTTCTTTTATCATAAGTAAACAACTTTTTGATTTATATAAGTGAAAAAATATATATAGAAGTAGTTATGACGGCTTAAGCGATAATGCTCTCGATGAGTAAAAAACCCAAAAACAAACCAAAACCTTGAGGAAAACCATCTTAAAAAAGCTGAACCAATTCAAAAACTGACGGTTTGGTTATGATCCCTTTTCAAAAACCAAAAGTTTCAGCAAATAAGATACATTTGCAAGCAATTAAACTAGTTTATATGCTTTATTATTTTATATTTACACAAATAATATTTAGGAAAAGTACATCCAAAATATCCAGTTTCAAGGCTTCAAGTTCAACGGGTTGGAATGACGTCTATGATGGAATATATGGATTATTGGATTATGGGGCCAATCAGCTAAAAACAAAATAGCCAATATGATTCCACATGTATAGGATTATTAAATGCACATAAAAATAACCAAGACCCATTGTTAAGACTAAATTAACATACCACTTTCTTATATACAAAGTTCATGGAACATGCTATGTTATTTAAATATTTCACTCGTATATTTTATCCAATGAATCTAAAGCTAAAGTGTTCCAATATTTCTTTCATTTATCCAAAAAGGTATGTGAAAAGCTACATAATATTAAAGTAATAATCATTAAGAAAATATTACTGTATTAGATTGTAGCTATTGATATAAATTGTAATTTACCGTACGAAATGAGTGATAAAAAAAAGCTAATAAACATGAATCAAGTAATTAATCTTTGGTTTACATTAAAAAAATACAGATCAACTAATGTTAGTTTTAATTAGATTGTACGATGATTGAATGAATAAACAAAGCCAAGTGCCTATTTTTGTATAATATTTGTCGTAAGACAATTTTGGATGAATGAATAATGGGGAATCTTCATTTTGCACACAAACAAAATCGTAAAAGTGTGGGAGAAAGGAAGAAGATGTCAAACATGACAAATACTTTTCCTAATAAGTTATATAATAAATAGAGGAAATGTAAAAACTCCGGATCTCTCATAAAAGCAGCTTTATGAATACTCCTCCGTCTCATAATTATAATTCAAATTTTCTTTTTTGTTTGTCCCAAATTAATTGTCCACTTCCAAAAATAGATAGAGAATTTATATTAAGTTTACCATATTACCCTCACTTAATGTTATTATTACAAACTTTAAAGAAGTTAGAAATTAATTGGTTAATGGTAAAACTGTCATTGTGCAAAAAGTAAGAGAGAGAAAGTTGTAATGATAATGTTTTTCTTAAACTACGTGTTTTTTGTCGGTGGACTATAATTATGGGACGGAGGGAGTACATAATTATTATGTATATAAATAAATATTTATGTAAATAGTTCTCTTGCATCATGTCACGGGGTCATTACTTCGACGTGATGTACTTAACCGATAAAGATCTGTCTTTTTCGCTCGCATAATATAGTTTGTTACTTTCGTTCTGATTTGAACTTATGAAGAGCGACCCCAAGTCCTTATAAGTGTAGTGTCATGTCGAGTCTTCTACTCGTGACACATGCTACACTTTACCGTTAGTGGTACTCCAAAAAGACCAACATGATAAAATAGGAACTCTCGCATTCAACACACTTCCAAGCAGAACCCGACCCTTCGGAATTTGGCTCGAAACATTCGCCCACCACCAATTCATGAAAGATCTCGTGCATCCGTCCAACGAACTAATGATTTGGCTTTACACCGGCTTCGTGGCTTAAAAGGACATTCGATTTTCGACTACTTAGTCCCAACGTGTAACGACTACCTTCCCTATTAGATTAGTCCATTAGGCTTTATGGCAACTTAAGATACAAGGTGTATCGACTGCCATCCTACTTGGGTTAGTCTATTACTCACTTTCGTTTCCATCGAATGCGACATTGTGTCTCGACACGACATCATGTTATCCTCAAAACATCCCGGAGACCTCCCCGTTGTCATTGTGCATGTAACAATTTGAAGAACTTTGGTAGATCAACATGAGTGATTCTGCTTCGGTTCGCCTTGGTCCGACTTTGCTCTGATACCACTTGTCACAAAGTCATTTCTTCGACTCGCATGTCGTCCTTAACCTGATATGTACCAGTCTTCCGTCATGCATATAAAAGAGGTTCGTTGGTTTTGTCATGCCTTGGACTCATCATGGGAGCAACCCCAACTCCTTACCGGTGTGGTGCCATGTTGAGTCCTATGCTAGTGACATGTACTACACCTTTACCGTTTGGGTACTACAACAAACCAACAAGATAAACCATGAACCCTTACATCTTAACACGCTTTCAAGCATAATCCGGCTCTTTAGAATTTGGCTCGTGACAATCATGTATGTGACTACAATTTTGTAAAAAAAATTGTTACGACAATATTATATTGAATCACAATTTAATTTTTGAGCGATGATACCAATTTTGTAAATAATTCAACCACCTTTTGTTATATATCATTTCACATTTAATAGAAAACAATGATTATATCGAAATAATGATAGAGAAAATTTTCAACATTGTACCTAATCATTGTAGATTGTTATATGCAAATACTGGAAGAAAGTTCGTTCTCTAAAGGAATAGCGAGGAGGAGATGAAGATGACTTCCTAATGCCTTATAAGATGGGTGTTTATTAAATAGATTTACATAGGGTACGTTTTTGATGTTGTTCTCGTTATCTTTATTACAATAAGTTGGTCATGAAGTTGTTCTGAAAAAGAAAATCTGCTGTGACAACCGTGTCTTCGATTTTTTGACGATCACTGTTACACTAAGCCTTAAAGTAAAGATATAACTTATACGTAGTGTTTGGTACATCGTAATGAGAGTATGAATGGAAAAGATCATTACGACGGAATGAGAAAATTATGTTTGTTTACAATTATGGAATACAATGACTCATTACATGTAATCACTCATTACATCAAAAACCACCATTTTCATTCATTAGTGGTCTTTTATTTTTTTTCCATTACATCTTGTAATGGAATCATAATTACATAAAAAACATTTATTAACTACTTACCAAACTAAAAAATATATCACCAAAGGCTATTTTAGTCTTTCTATTATCGATTACATTCCATTTTATTATAACAACCAAACATAATTATGATCGTAATGCGTTATTTCATTACTTCATTTATTTCATTACGACGTTCATTACATTCCGTTACTACGTCATTACGTCGTACCAAACAGACCCATACAATCATACTTCTTTCATGCCATGTTCCAAGAGCATTAGGTACGGCAATTGTGATTAAAAAACTCCCATCACAATATGCTTATTTACATTATCCAACACCTCAATTATCCCATTAACATAATTATATTAAACTATTTTAAAGGCATACGTAAGTTCTTTTACAAACAATTATTTCCAATTTTCTAACCCACGCGCCCCAACTAGCCCAACCAATCAACAACCATTATACAACACCACACCGTGGGCCCAACAACATCCTTAAGACCTTAACCACATACGTCACGCGCGTCACACTCACACGCCATCTTACGCGAGTACGTGTCTCATTTTTTTCACACCAGTCGCTGCATACACAATGCAAAGGCCAATTGAAACAAGTAGGTCATTTCCATTTCACAAATCACAGTTCAAGTTGTTTTTGTCTCAAGTGACGTAACTAATACGACAAAAACATCGTCGTTTGCAACATAATCACTACTTGCATCAATTTAAAACCTTTTATTTCGATTATTAAGTTTTCACTTGGTCGATATTTTTGTGTTTATGATTTAAGGTAATTATTATTTTTATTCTCGTTTCGTTAATTTACTTACATTTTAGTTAACTTATGATTTAACGTGATATTATTTGCATTTAGTGGAGAAATTAGGTTCAGAATGTGATTAGTAAGTAACACCGTTCGTCCTTGTGGTTTTGGGTTGACCGCAGCCTATAGTCCTTTGACCGAAAAAATGCACCGTCCGGTCAAAGGACGATAGGCTGCGGTCAACGCAAACCACAAGTACGAACGGTGTAGTTTACTCGGTTATTATTGGTAGGGCGAGTTTTTGGCTCATATGTACGCGGCCTGACTGCGCTACTCCCGTGACCGTTTCTGAAATCCCCAGACACCTCAAGGATGTTTACCTTGTGTGTGTGTTTTATTTTTTTTAATTTTTTTGATTTAACATCAGATTATGCAGCATGCTCCATGGGGTTAGTAGTTAAGAGTCGAAGAACTCTCCAGGGTTTTGTTTGAGAAGTAGCCTGGAAAGTCGTTTTCTTTGGCAAGTTTGTTTATGTAAAGGTTTTAACATGGATCAAGGTGTTGATCTGATGTTATGGTTAAAGTGTGAATGCTAAAGAGAGTGGGAACTATGGAACTACCTGTTTTGCTGTTAATTATGAAACAGATAATTAAGTTTCGTTAAACTTACTACTGCAAGAACTTACCTATAGGCAATTTGAATATTAAGTTGAATTGAAGGCTTGAAAGAAATTTGCTCACTGTAGGTAATAAAGACCTCTGATACGGCATACATTGCGTACCTGGGTTATTAGAATGTAATAAACCAAGAATTGGTTCTTTGTGAGTTGTGAAATTCTGCTCCAAGTATGCTGGAAAATTTTCCTTTTCCAGAATATATACTCTTTGAGATAGCGAATATATTGTAGATATTAAGCTTGTTTTGTCTAGTTCTTGACATTTCTAGTTTTTTAGTTTGGATGCTTTTATATAGAAGCAGAGGATTAATTTATCAAATTTAATGATCGTGCTTTCAGGAAATAGCTTTGGTTAGTACTTAATTTCTTAGGCATGTCTTCAACGAATGGAAGTGTTGGTCACATAGTTTCTTCATCTTCACCGATGTCTTCACATCTTCACATCTCTTCCATTACACCTGACGACACCTGTTCAAAAAAGGCCCCTTTTATTGCTCATTCGTCAGGAGTTCTTCGCTCTACAGCTTTCCGCGATTATATGAAAGAAAATAATAGTACTTGGTGTGCTGATTCGCTATCTGATTTCCTTGATTACCCTGAAAGTAGCCGTATCGAGTCTAATGATTTACAGATCATCCCAGCCGAGGATATTGGCAAGCCAAATGACTGGCAAGATTGGGCTGACCAGCTAATCACCGAGGATGATGGTGTAACGCCAAATTGGAATGAGATTCTAGTTGATGATCCACAGCCAAAGGTATCACCGCAATTTTAGTTAACTCATATATCATGCTGCTTCTGAGATTTTTGTAGCTACAAAAAACCATGGAACGTTGGCTACCATGTCATCAGTTTGTACTTTTAACCGTGTCAGATTACCTTAAATCAAAATTTTGGAAAGGTTGATGGTTCTTTCTGGGCAAAAAACTGAAATAGAATTAAGGTGGTCACCTTTTAAGCTCTTATGCAATTAGCCCAATTTGTTTTTGCTTGTTCAAAAATCAAAAGTCACGCCCCTATGTCAAAAACGCTCTTAACATATATGGTTTTGTTAATTTTGTTTGATGTAGATGGAATTTTATGTGGGGAAATCATCCAAGAAATCACTGACGGTGCAAGTAAAAGCGCTTGTTCCTGCATCACCTGGAGATGCTTGTACCCCAATGACACCATCGTCATGTGGAAGCGGGTCCCAAAGCAAGCCACGTATGCGCTGGACCCCAGAACTTCATGAAGCTTTCGTGGAGGCGGTCAACAGGCTCGGTGGAAGTGAAAGTAAATTTTTTTCTTGCGTTTTCTGTATGTTGTATGTTGCCGCCATGGTCATATTGGTAATTAACTGAAGTATAACCACAGGAGCAACCCCCAAGGGAGTATTAAAGCTAATGAAAGTCGAGGGCTTAACCATCTATCATGTTAAAAGTCATCTACAGGTACTTTTATGGTTTTTATTTATGGTTTTTACGGATGATGTAAGATACATACTTAAAAGGAAATCTGCTTCATTTGATATAGAATATGCTTGGTTTTGTCTGCAGAAATATCGGACTGCTAGATACAAACCTGAACCTTCATCAGAAGGTAAACAAAATATGTCGTCAGTAGTACCGTTTCGCTGTATTAGACTATTGTCCATGCAAGTGGGATAGTCACTTTGGGTGTTACGTGATATTTAGGTATCTGGAAGTGGTATTAAGTACGTACTTGATAAATTGAAATAGATGTCTTTATTTTGATCTGCAGATAGTGATAATACTAAGCTAATTTTCTGAGGAAATACAAAGATTTTCGATAGACATTTTTCTTAACTCGTTATTTTCTCTTGACAATATTGAGAAAAAGAAAAGATACATAAATCCTGGCCTTCATCCCTTAATTCGACCTTAATTCAAAGAGATTATCTTGTTATTTTTATAGTTTAATTTTGTAACCATATTCGAACCTTAACCAATCATTTATAAAACTTGAAAAGCCAACTCCAATGCTAAATATATCGTTCACATCTAGACAACAATATGATAAAAGAGATAGTTGTCAGTGACATTTTTGTTATTTACTGATACAATTCGATCAATCACTTCCTGCAGGACCTATAGAGAAAAAGCCTGCTCCAGTTCAAGATTTATCATCACTGGATTTGAAAACGTAAGTTAGTTATTTACTTTAAGTCTTAACTTTACTTAATAATGTCAAGTCTTAACTTTACTTAATATGTCTATCATGTGAGCGGATACAATTTCCCTCATTCTGCTTGAAAATAGAATGAAATTTTCAAATATACCCACTTTAGAGAAACACAGTTTTTCTCAATTCTTTTTAGCTGACTTAATTTTTGGATTATTCTGGTAAATCTTTTTATGCTGACTTAATTTTGGATAATTCTGGTCTTGATTCTTTAATATTCATTGGTGGGTGGTTTGTTTTAAAGAGAAAAGATTAAATCATCTTGTCAGTTTTTTTCATCTGAAAAGTGAAAGTTGAACTTTATTTGTGTGTAAAGAAATCCACTTCACATTTTTAGCATTCTAACTATTGACGTTCATAAATGGCGATAAATGTTGTCAATACACATTATTGTGTTTAGTATCTAAGATTATCAACTTCTGAACTTTGCAAAACCAATTTGATGCCGAATAAGGTAATATGGATGCTTTTCAGGTTATTTTTAGAAGATGAAACATCTAAATGTCAAGATAGTCATTTTTTTTAACGTAGTCATATTTGTACTGAAAATGTTTAAAAGGAAGCTATTCATATAAAATGAGAATATGAATGGATCATGGCAACTGTAGTTGATCCAATTATTTGCACCTGTTGTTCACCTTGAATCTAAGTCTCAGGAGAAAATGAAATTCATATAATTGAGGGATTACTCCGATTTATATGTGCTAATTTTGGCAGTTAATTTCAGTAGCTAAATTATCGTATTATCTTCTGCAATTTCAACACTATTGCATGTACAACAGGAGCTCGGAGATCACTGAAGCATTACGATTACAGGTGGAAGTTCAAAAAAGATTACATGAACAACTTGAGGTATAATCTTTGATCTCTACAAAATGACACTTTATTACAAAAATCAAGTTTTCAAAAAAGAAAATCAGCACTGTGCGTATGTGGTTATTTCAAAAAAACACGATACACCAATTCCTTACCATGATACACTTTTTTGCCTGTCAGTAACCATAAATCAGATTATATTTTGACTTTGGCTCATAAGTTTTCATTATCTTGTGTTTTAGAAAATAGGCATTTTACACATTCGGTAGAAAGTCAAACAAAAAGGTGGGAATTTCAACCCTCTATCTATAAGTGGGTCGATATTTGTTACTAATAATTTATCTCAAACGGGTCAACTAGATGAATTCTGTAAATGAGCTAAAATTGGAACATGACGAAAATTGATTGAAATGTGTAAAACCTCCTAAATTGCTGTATTTCAAAAACTAGGTTACTAGTCTAATAGTATAGTATTTATAATTTGTAAAAAACCAAAGTGTTTCGGGTCATGAAGCGGCACCTGACCCGTTTTGACACTCATCATAGAATACTTCTTATTGTTGTGCTATCTAACCCCCAATTCATCTTTTTAGTTAGAATTTTTTCTTCAGCTGTCAAACGTTGCACTTTTTAGGGTACAGGAAAAGGAAACTTATCAAAATTATCGCAAGTGCATATTATATTGATCTCTATAAGACTAATATTTTTTCTACAGATTCAAAAGAACCTACAGTTGAGAATAGAAGAACAAGGGAAATACCTCCAAATGATCTTCGAGAAGCAATGCAAGTTCGGCATTGACCACCTCCGACCCTCATCACCCACCCTCGAGAATTCAGAAGCAGAGGTGACAAATGAAATTTCAAGTTCCCCACCCAAAACCCAAACAGAACCCGGCCCACTTAAACTTGGACTGCCATTTGCCGAAGCTTCAAGCAAAGAGGTAGAAGTTGACCCGTCAGAATCACAACCCTCAAAGCGGGCTAAATTAAACGAGTCATCAACTGAATCATCTTAAGACCTGTAACTTATGTAAATATATGTACCGTGTCTTTTGCCTTTCGATATAGACTTCATTAGTTAAGAACGCTAAAATAGTGCTATGCTAGATGCAATTTGTTGTATGTAGAAACGAAGTTAGCTAGACGTTGACTTTGCTTGGCTTGAGTGTAAATATGCATTGAATTTCTGTTGGCAGCTATAGTCGTGCTAAAGTAGCAGTAGTTGATTTTACCAGTGATCACACTCTCGAACTCAAAAAAAAGTTACGTTTTGCATCTATGAGAATACAACGCTGCAATCAGTGACAGTATGTCACAATGTATCTATATTCTATACCCCGAATCATAATAAATATTTGTATGTTTGGGATGGTGAAAACTGGTATGGATTATGAATGAAGTTGATGGAATGTAAATGCCATTTTTTAATAATGAGAAAACGAGTTTGTAATCTGTTAGTAAATATTGATGATCTTTTACTTTCATCTCACATATCAACATTAATCTTAGCTGAATCAAAACTTGAAATTCCATATTCGGTTAAATAATGACTTATTTACAAAGTTCATTTTTTTAAAATATTGCTATTATCACATGGAGGTAAAAGCAGACAATTCATAAAAGTTTAATGCACCAATCATCACCAATTTTTTCTTAACCATCCGTTTGTCCGACTAATCCACAAAGTTTGAGTCACTAGCCACGACTGCAAAGTAGAGGTGCGCAAATCAGTTAACCAGTTCGGTTCGGTTTGAGTCAAACAGGAACCAGTTTCAGTCAACAGGAAG